>APFE030014877.1:0-131008 GCA_000404065.3 Pinus taeda | reverse complement strand
AATTTGAAAAGTGCATCTTTATTGGGTATAAGGATGGTTTAAAGGGTTATAAGCTTTGGAACCCAGTAACAAGGAAGGTTGTTTACAACTGAGATGTGGTGTTCAAATAGGTTAAAGATGTTATTAAACATGAAGTCCAACCAAAGGAACTTGAGAAGATAGAGTTTGAGCTAAAGGAGGAAGAATCATACTTTACAACAGAAGAGGAATCAGAAGATGAAGAGCCACAAACTCTAGGTGTGAGAAGATCAGTTTGAGAAAGAAGATGGCTAGAAAGGTGTAGTCCATATGCTTTCTATTCAAATTTTGCTCTATCTATTATTGATGATGATCCCAGAACTGTGAAGGAAGCAGTAGATTCAGAGGATGGAAAACTCTAGAAAGAGGCCATGGTTGATGAAATGACATCTTTGCACAAAAATGAGGCATGGGCTTTGGTGGAGTTACTAGCTGGAAGGAAACCCATTAGCATCAAATGGGTGTTGAAGAAGAAGACGAATGCAGAAGGAAAGGTGGAGAAATACAAAGCTCGGTTGGTAGCAAAAAGTTATTTCCAAGTGCCAGGAATTGATTTTGGTGATATTTTTTCCCCTGTTGCCAAGGTAGCTTCTATTAGATTACTTTTATCTGTTGTTGTTGCTTTTGATTTTGAGGTAGAACAAATGGATGTGAAGACAACATTTCTCCACAGGGATCTGGAATAGGAGATCTACATGAAGCAACCTGAAGGATTTATGGTGAAGGGTAAGAAATAATTGGTACGCAAGTTAAAGAAGTCTTTGTATGGGCTAAAATAGTCACCAAGGATGTGGTATCAGAAATTTGATACATTTATACAGGGACTTGGCTTCACCAGAAGCAAAGCAAATCATTGTGTGTATTTTAAATTAATTGGTGACCGTGTTATTTATCTGGTCTTGTATGTGGATGATATGTTGTTGGTTGGAAAATGACAAAGAAATTATCCAGGATTTGAAGACCCAATTGTCCTCCAAATTCGACATGAAAGATCTTGGTACTGCAAACTATATTTTGGGCATGGAAATTAAAAGAGATCGGGCAAAGAGGAAGCTTTGGTTAAACTAGAGGAACTATGTCGAGACATTACTGTAGAGGTTTAATATGCGGGATAATAAACCGGTGAAGGTTCCTATTCCTGTAAGTGTGAATTTATCTACTGAATAGTGTTTGAAGACATAAGAAGAGGAAGAGGACATGTCCCGTGTTCCATATGCAAATGCAGTTGGTAGCCTAATGTATGAAATGGCCTATACTAGACCAGGCATTGCACATGCAGTGGGAGTATTGAGCAGGTTTATGTCAAAACTAGGGAAGGAGCACTGGACAACAGTGAAGCAGGTTTTCAGGTATTTGCGTGGAACTAGTGATTATGGTTTGTGCTACCAAGGAAGACTAGGATTGGAAAAAGTGTTGGATATTCATGGCTTTGTTGATGCAGACTGGGCTAGAGATATAGATTAGAGAAGATCTACAAGTGGGTATGTGTTTAGCCTATTTGGAGGTGTAGTCAGTTGGATGAGTAAGAAACAATATGTAGTGGCACTATCAACTACAGAGGCAGAATACATGACAGCCACTCATGCAAGCAAGGAAGCAGTTTGGTTGTAGAGATTGTGTTCAAGTATGGAGTTAGTACAGGGAGCTATAAGGATAGATTGTGACATCCAAAGTGCAATTTTCTTGGCAAATAACCCTTATTATCATTCAAAGACAAAGCACATTGATGTTCAATATCACTTTGTGAGGGATATGATAGAAGACAAAAAGGTGTTGCTGGTAAAGGTGGACACTTTGAAGAATAATGTAGATGCATTGACAAAATCTGTGAGCTCTGAGAAGTTCCCTTGGTGTAGAGAAACAATGGGCGTTGCAGGGCTAGATAAATGACTAAGCGCTCCTGTGCCCCCCCTGTGTAAAGAAAACAACAAGTGGGAGAATGTTGGGTTGTGTTATATTCTTTCCACGACTAGCCCCCTTAGTTAACCGGGGGCTTAGAGGGGGGCTGGAGCCCCCCCTTTGTTGCGCCAATTGCGTAGTGAGGGGGTCACAGGAGGTTTGAGGGGTGTGGGTAGCCCCCCTTTATGGGGTCCGGGCGGACCTACCTATGGTTTTGTGCATGGTTTTGGCACATGGTTTTGGGTGCGATGGTTTTCGGTCCATGGTATTGGATGCTTCAAAATGTATATATATGTATTGTAACATTGAAAGGAATATAATAAGAAATCAATCTGGTAGTCCCGGTTTTGGGATCTAGAGGAAAATACCTGTGTATATGTGTTTTATGTGTCATGCTTTTGCATTGTTTATTTTCTATGTTTTAGAATTTGTATGCAAGTAATTTTTGTATGGGGTTAAAACCTACAATGACACTTATGTGGAATAGGCAACATTGACTCAAAGACCCATTATGAAGACTTTCGATAAGGAATAATCGATAAGGAGGCAAGTGAATTTACCAACCCAAAGCAATGACGGAGGTGAAAGGGTGTCATGTTCAAGAGTGACATACTAGTAAAAATTAGGTTTTATGCTATGTTTTCCTAATTTTCCCTTCCTAGTATTTTAACGAACCCTAGGAAGGAGTGGTTTGGTCTTGTCATGCTTGATGAGTCCTACACTCTTTATGTTTTTACGAGTCCAATGAAGGAGTGACTCAACTTCTTTTTCATATTTAGAGAGTTTGGAAAAGAGGCAAAAAGAAATCTCCGATAGGTTCCTTTTTGTACATTTAGTCTCTCGGGCTCGAAAAGGCATAAAACAATACCGAGGAGAACCTTTTAGTCATGTTTGACTAAAGTATTCCTTTTTCATAAATAGTCAACCCAGTCCGTAAAAGGGGTAAACTTATACTGGAAATACATCCTTTCATTTACTTTAACAAGTGTGAAAGAGACAAGTGTACTCGACAATATTTTCATAATTTTGGAGTTTGAAAAGAGCTTAAATATGACTCTGGGGGGTTTCTTTTCATAAATTTTAACGAGCTTGAAAAAGTGATAAAATTATGCTCGGTAACTTATTTTGATGTATTTACGAGAAGGAGAAGGAACAAATACTAAGCTTGGTAATGTATTCTCATGTATTTATGAGCACAAGAAAGAACAAAGACTAAGATTGGTAACATATTCTCATGTATTGATGACGTTGAGAAAGAAAAAAGACCAAGCTTGGAATATGTTTCATTTTTTTACAAAAGCTTGAAAAAGAGAAAAAATATGCTTGAGAGTGGTTTCATTTTTACACTAGTTTGAAATAGATAAAAAACTATGCTTGAGATAAATGCATTCCCCCAGCATAATGGTAGAGGCCTGCCCCCCTAGCTTCATTTTTCCTGCCAACTCTTCTCATGGACTTATATATATTGCTAGTTATTAATAGAAGTATGTTCACCAATAAGGAAGGAAGATGATCGTGTGACATTGGCGGACGAAATGAAGGTTCATCTTTCAGATTAGGTAAAAACAACTAAAATCAAAATCAAGTTCTAGACAAAGATTCAAATCAACTGGAGGGGATTTGTTTCATTTTTTAGCGAGCTTGACACGGTAAAATAACTATTCTCAAAGGTTTATTTCATTTTATGCGAGCTTGAAACATAGAAGAAACTATTCTCGTGGTGACCTGTTTCATTTTTTAATGATCTTGACACAGTAAAAGAACTATGCTCATGGTGACCTGTTTCATTTTTTAATGAGCTTGGCATAATTAAAGACATATTCTCATGGGTTTAATTTACCTTGATCATGGCTCCCCATTGGCCAAGCCTCTAGAAGGAATACATATCAAGGGCTTGATCATGGCTTCCAAGAGGTTTTCATTGGATGGAAGAACAATGCTTTGGAAGGAAGTTGAACCAACAATGATAGACTCTTCTTCGTTGGTAGGTGTAGGCATAGAACATGTTGCCACATAATTAACCTATGGTGAGGGAGATACCACTTGCATATTAGGAATGTTTAGGGAAGTTGGATGATTGTAAGTCAAATAAGGACTAATGAATGAAAGTTGGTCAATAGTCAGAATTTTTCCATCATATGGGAAAGACATCACTTGAAAGAGTTTATACATGGCAATATTCATGGCATAAACATAGTCTCACCCAAGGAGAAAATTGAAACCCAAGGGTCCTTGGAATACCATAATATTAACACAGATAATTTTTTCTTCTGAGGTAATAGGCAGTTAAGGAAGGATCCCTAAAGGTTAAATAGTTATTCTATTAAAATCCAACAAATTATGAGTAACAAACACAAGTTGAGGGGAACCTAGAGCTTGCCAAGCAGTCAAGGATAAAATGCTAACAAAAACGCCTTCATCTATAACAGTGTGATATATGTTCTTATCACCAGAATTCACCATTGTTATATGGGATTTACGATTGCAAACAAAAGTATCTCCCTTAGGTCGATGGCTAACCTAGAACAATAGAGAGACAAGGAAATCAATGCTTTTCCTTCAAGTAAATAGATGACAAAGTGATGCCTACCTGGAATACTTCGTACACTTCGCTCCTTATTTATCTTGGAAGCTCCAATTATAGTTCTCAATGCCAAAATTAGAACTCGCACAGTCAGATAACACAAGCAAAGAAACTACGAGATCTATGTAGTATTATATAAATACTTCATTCAATAGATCAAAATGGTATTGAAATATATGAAATAACAACATCACATATAGGAAAACAATGAATTCTTTGCATTAATATAAATGGAAGGAGATTACAACCATAAGTAGTAGTTGATCTTTTAGAAGAGATATGACAAATTGTTGAGTTGTCCTTTCCTTGTCACATTATGCACCTCCAATCACCCTAAATGCATGAGATAATAACCACTCACTGTAGCAGCATAAGGGTATAATCACTCTCCAAAAGCCAACCCCTAAACACATAGAAGTCTGGGAATATATAGAGAAGCAAGGTAAAGTCAGAGTTCTTATCCAATTACCAATCTAAGGTAAGAGATATACCTTTGATGGAGGTATAGGATTAAAGGATAAGTGGTGAAAACTCCAAAGTATGGAAGGATAGGATCTGAATATTTTATCCAAGGTAAGTAGTTTAAACAACTTTTTGAAACTCCTAGAAGGGGAAGCTTCTGGAATCTCGATCATTCTCTCATATTTCTAGAACCAATGCAGTTGCAAAGGGGAGCAACCTGTAGGTGAATGCACCCTAGTAGGCTTACAACAAGAGTTGGTCCTCAAACTAGCTAAAATGATGTAGTTTAGGGCTGAAATTCTGGGGGATGAAGGGAACATTCTTAGGGATTTATGAAAGATGGTGGCAAGGGGGAATAGGATGTTTATTGATCCCATTAGGAGGTTCACTGATTGGATGTGACAAAATGGCCTATAAAAACCATGACCTAGAAAGGCAAGTAAGAAGGGAGACGAGGCTCTTCCTGTTGATTTCAATCAAAGGAAATGACCTCATTACTTAGAAGGGGTTTCGTGAGAACATGAGAAATTCCCCCTTGTTCAGTGGGATCTAAAGTAACAAGAAGACCTTGAGTGGTATTAAATTCACTCTCTAAGGGAAGAGTATGATCGATTGTAGGCGGAATCGAGTTGACCACTTTCTCAACCAATGGTTGGTTGGAAAAGGACTCATGGGATTCATGCTCAGGGAGATTAGGATTGACTGAATATGAAATGAGATCAATCACTTCATCAACTAATGGAGGATTGGAGGAAAAATTACTGTAACCAGTTGGAAGTTGTTGCTGAGAAACAATAAGTTTTTCCAACAATTTGGAGGCTTCATCCATACAAAGGAAAAAATTGGGTTTGATGAATCCCTTCACATAACCTACAAGGAAACATAATTTTACCATTTTTCCCAAGTGTTTAAAGGAAAAATTATCTTATGCAGACAAAAGTGAATTCCCTAGATCTAATGGCTTGATCTAGAAACAACATAGACAAAAGACTTCTATCTTTCTTAGATAAATTAAAAATGGAGGAAAGGCCTACCTAGAGTCCAATAAGTCCTCCTCTTCTCCCTACTTGTGAACTTTAGTTCTAGCTCGAATTGATATAAATGAAACCTGCAAAAAAACTATAACAAGTATGAGTACTACAAGATACTAATAAGCATAGATTAATATCTCTAATCGATGAATCAAGAAGGCATTGAAATACATATGCATGAAATAGACATAAGTATAGGAAAACAAATAATTTTGTATTAATGAAATGTAGGAGAAGATTACAACCCTTTTACAAACTTGACCATGTAGATGTCTCCCACAAAACTTATCCTTCCTTAGTCACAAAGAAATGATTTAATCACAACTCAAGGATACTAATGGATCCTTTGGTAAAAAGCATCAACATCGGGGCATAGCTAAGAGTCTCCAAAATCCAACCCGGACTCTATGGGTGGTAGTGAATTTATCGGGTAAATGGGGTAGTTTGGGTTTTACCTATCTAGGACTTAGATCCAGATATGAAGGAGGATAAGATCTAGGGATAAGAGATCAGACCTCTTGGATAGGAATTCGAGATCTCTATCAATAGTAAATGGTTAAAACCACCTTAAAAGCTTTTGGAAAGAGAAGTTTCATAATTATTTTTTATTTTTTCCCAAAATTCTAGAACAATCACACCTATAACAAAGGCAACATGTGATGGTCACATAGTTGCTCAATTATGCAACATGAAATAATGCAAGTTTCATAGAAGACAAGGTGCGATGGGTCCAAAAATGAGTTTTTAAGTTGTTAAACCCATAATTCTTAGAATTTTTTGAGAGGTAATGTGGGAGTCTTAAGGGATGATTGCAAGGTTTCAAGGATGTCGATTGATCCCATTTCCAGGCCATTTGAGTAGATGTGACAAAATGAAATGTAATAGATTTCTCCCTAAAGTACAAAGTCAGAAGCAGTGGCCGAGGACTGAAGTGCTTTACTTTGTGACAAGTACAGATCAAGAAGTTGGTTGAGATAATCATCTTTTACAATACATATTCATCATGATATCATGCTAAGGTACACATACCCATAGGCATACTATAAGCCAATATTACATGTACAATCATCAAAGTCATGTCCACTGATGAAAAATTGTGGACCCATGTTTGGATGACTCTCTGAACAATCATAATCATCATACTCTGTGATCTGGTATGAATATGAAAACGCAACCCGGATGGATGAAACTAGATCCGAGTCTTCTATGTCGTCAACTGATAGTACAAGTCTAACCATGCAAATAAATGAGCTAGAGTCGAACATGGTAGACACCATCTTATTACTGGCCAATGATGTAATTCGTTAGTAGACATGAGAGGAACTGCCGAAAATGATAATGGCCCTTAAGTTACTACAGTGCAATATATGTAGTGCGAATAAATGAGCTAAAGTCAAACACCACACGGAATCTTCTGGTCGAAGGCCAATGATGAGAACTTGTTGCTGAAAGTGAGGAAACTTATTATTGAGGTATGCAAGTTCCAAGGCATTGAAGGGGGATTTTAAGTCAACTTCCTGGATAATGTGTTGATATCGACAGGAAGTGGCCCATCACAGGAAGGCCTTGATGTACCCCTTATCAATGACACGAAACATGTATCAAGATTTGAGACTATGTAATGATGCAGAGTTGGTTCAGGAGTGAAAAACATGAAGTAAGGGTCATGGGTATTGTAGTAGATATCAACTGAGGGTGGAATTTATCTTCAACATATTGGTGGCACTGAAAGGAGTTGGAAGCATTGACTCAAATAATTATGATGAAGGTTTTCATTAAGGTGTAATCAATAGAGAGACAAGTGGATTCCCCATTCCAAAGCAATCACAAAGGTGAAGTGAAAGAGTGTCATGTTCAAGAGTGATGTGTTGCCATTAATAGGTAAAATGCCTTGTTTTCCCAATTTCCCAACCATTTCTGGCCAATACCTATTTATTTTTGAGAAGCTTAAGGTGGATAACATATGCTTGATCTATAAGTTCACCCTTCAAATGAATCCTTCTGAGTATTTTTAACAAACCCTAAGAAGGAGTGGATTTGTCTCATCATGCTCAACGAGTCCATCGTTGTTTAATAGTTTTACGAGTCAAGAAAAGGTGTAACTCAACTCCTTTTTCATGTTTAGAAATTTTGAAAAACGGGCGAAAAATAAAACTCCGCGAGGTTCCTTTTCTTAAATTTAGTCTCTTGAGTTCGAAAAGGCATAAAATGATACTCAAGAGAACCTTTTAGTCATGTTTGACTAAAGTATTCCTTTTTTGTAAATAGTCCATCCTATTCTAGAAAATGGTTAAAATTATTCTAGGTAGATGCCTTTTAATTTACTTTAATTAGTTCAAAAACACGAGTGCTCAATTATATTTTCATGTTTTGGGAGTCTGAAAAGGGCTAAAAGATTAAAAATACATGATACATGGTAAAAATTAGGTCAAAATATTAAAAAAATATTAAAATAAAGACTATTTTGGACCATAAAAAGTGAAAAAAATATTTCTTTTCTTACCATTTTCATTTTACCAAGCTGAGTGAGCTCTGAGTGGGTTTTGACCTTCAATCTTCAACCACTGATTGCATCCAATTTGGTGGACCATTTCTAGTACCGTCAGTTCTGTTATCTCAAAATCAGACCCTGGAAGGCTGCAGACCAGGAAGACTTCAAGTAATTGTTTCAAACCTACTTTAGGCTGAGGCTTAGCCTCCTCAACCTGAGAGGGCTCTCTCTAAATGGATTAATGATTTTGATTAAAGATAAGATGGCTAACTCTTATAGAACAACTGTGACAAATATGAATGGTGGAAACAGATTTAACAACTAACCATTGGGCTTATGGAGTCAACAACACCTAATATAACAATGAACTCAACCTTACATGGAAGTTAGGGCATTCAGCATTTAAACATTCAGAACATAAACTCATATGGGACCACACAGTTTATAAATGTATACAGGAAGTCAGAGCACATTCACTGAATTCTGAGTGATTATACATCCATACCACTGTAAGAATTAAGAAAAGGACAACATCACATATTCTGAACATAAAAAATCCTTCATGAATCCTGAGAAGTAAATTCAAGCATGTATTACTGAAAATGAGTCTTACATAGGCCAAATACAAGCTTTTCCATAAAATTTCCAACCCTGAGTACATTGATGCTTCAGCTATATATAGAGCTCTTTACATAACTTGGATTCCTCCTCAAGCATGAGGTGAATTCGAATTCATCCTACTATGACACCTAATGATACTTAAAACTAACTATTAAATGCAAATGACACCTAACTAGGAGTCCTAGAGACCTAATACAACTAGGAGTGTAACTCCTTATTATGATTACAACAACCATATCTAAACATTTAAATCATTCTTTGACACCTAACACTCCATGAAGTCAAATTTGATTAAGCCTCCCACATGGTCATCTGACTGCTAAAGACAAACCCTAGAAATTAGGGAACATGTTTCCCTGTTTTTAGGGTTTAGGATCCCTGAAAATAGCACGTGGGACAGAGCGTTTATCTCTTCATCCATGACACATTTTACGAAACTGAAGGAGGTTTTTGTAGCCCAAGTTGTCCAGAACAAAAACCTCTCCTGGTTTTTTAAAAAATTTCTCCAGCTGTCCAGAAACGGTCCTTGAAAAACACGTGGCAAACAAGAAAAATCCATTTTCTGAAAGACTGCACCTACAACAGTTTTGTAGCGCAACTTTGGTCACCCGTTTCTCCCAGCTCAGAATGAATTTGAGGAAACTGAAGGAGGATTTTTTGAATCAGTCAATGCTGAACAAAAACCTCTCCTGGTTTTTTGAAACATTGTTCCTACCGCCCAAAATAAGTCTTTGAAAAACAGTTGTCAAACAGAGAAATATGCCTGTGAAAAACTTGCAACTACAGCAGTTTTGTAGCGCAAGTTTAGTCTTTCATTTTTCCCACCTCAGAATGGATTTGAAGAAACTGAAAGAGGTTTTTGTAGTGTAGCATGTTAGGAAGAAAAACCTCTTTCAGTTTGCAAAATGGAGTTCTCAGCTGCTCAGGAAAGCTTCTGTAAGGTGACTAGTAAAAACAGTTTTTCTCTGCTAAAACAGGCTGCTACAGGGGTTTCGTAGCGCGCTGCGAAAACGCCTAGTTTAGTGATTTCATAGCTACTTTCAAAATTTCTCCAACATGATGTGAGATATGACTTATAAACACCTGGTAAGACTTTTAAAACATGAAATGAGGCTGTCAAACCTTATTTGGAAAAGAGATATGATCTTAAAAGACTTCTAACCTTATGACCTAACCCTTAAAGCATGAAATGACCTAGAGACCCTTTAACACCATGACTAGAAGAAGGGTTTGTAAATGAGAATGACACTAATTGTGATGAGCTGACTCAAAACTTATAAGGCTTATGATTAGAAACAAGGCAACTTACCAAAGCTTAGAGACAAAGATTTTAGGGTGATAACACACTGCTAGATTCTATAATAAATCTTCTTTCTAGGAAAATTTCTATCTCTTTTTGACAGAGATCTTTGTATTGTTTGTTCATAGGGATTTCTCTTCTCTTGCAGGGTTTCCCTTCATACTCGTATTTGTAGGGAAATTCTACACAGTGCTATTTTCTATGCCAAAACACATTTGGTTCTTCAGCACAACATTATTTTTCTATCTCTGATGAGATCATTTGTTTAATTATAGGAGTCTAAAGATAGTCCCTTATCTTTATGGTGGCCTTTAGCTCCTTGAGCTCTTCAATTTTATTTTTTTATTTTTCGATCTGCTACGTTGCTTGTACCAAAGTAGACACTCTGGGAGTAGAGACAAAGGGTAACTTGATTGTTTGTAATTTTCCATCTGAGCTTGGTACAAATATAAAATAGCTAGCCTTCCCATTTTTCAATCTAGCTGATCCATGTGGCTCTACAACTGCTAAAAATACATTCCCCAAGATACAGTCAATAGGAATGTCTATGACAACAAATTTTAAGTTGATGCAATGCTCTTCAAAGAAAATAAAGGCCTGAGGGACTTCATACAATAGATATTTGTTTCCTAACCCAATCACTTGTCTAAAGTATTTTACTCGATACTTTGTTGGTATTATTTTTGAGTTCAGAATATTGACATTTGCGCCAGAGTCAATAAGTGTTCTTAGGGAAAAAATTTCACCATTTATATAGATATTTAGCATAACATGATGTTGTTGATATTGGAAAACCATTACTCTCATGTCGGTGAAACCTATAGTATCATCCTTTTTTCCTTCAAATATTTCAATATTTGGGTTAGTGTAGTATTCATCATATGTATCCTTAGTTTTCTTCCCTTTTTCTAACTCAAGGACCTATGCTTTTAGAGAGACAACCTCTTTTTTGAGATGATGAATCTCTTGGCTAACTTCTCCTAATGTGAGGGCTCTAGTCTTAGATTGTTGTTGGATTCTTTGGAAAGACCTTGTATTTATTTCAAATGAGGCATCGATGAATAATGACTTTGGTTCAGTTTTAGAGGCAATCTTTCTACTGCTCCCCTGATTTTTGTGCATTGTGCTTAGAAAGGCTTCTGGTAACTTTTCCTTCATCTCTCCTTCTCCTAATGTTCTAATCTGGGAAAATAGCTTTGTTTTTGCATTGTCCATGGCTTGTGCCATGAGAAATTTCTCCTTTGGCTAAGAAACATGGTCTTCATCATATGAGATTTCTGATTCAGTGCTTGATTCACACTTGCAGGTTTCTAAATCAGTGTAGTCACATTCATTCATGTGCATGTTTAATTCTTCATCAGAGCATTCTAAACAAGAACTTTCAGAGCATTCATATGTTGAGCAGAGTTTTCGTTGTTGTATATGTTCTTTAAATGACATGTTTAGACAATTTTCAGATTTGTGATTCTTAGAACCATATTTATAACACAAGATTGTCACCATGCCTTCTGTTTTTACTGTCATTTTCTTCTTTGTAGCTTCAAAGGATTTCTTTCCTCTGTTTCTCTCAGATTCTTTTGATAAAGGTTAGTGATTGGAGGTATGTCTAGGTTGGCCATAGCGTCAACATATTCCATCGATCTTTCTTCTGTTTCTGCAGAAGAATATCCTTGGGTTCATAGTAATGTGTCTTTGGCACATATTTATAATATCCTTTCTTGGTCCCTTTTCTTTTCCTCTGTAAATATTTTTTGTATTCTTGTCTTTTTTCTTTCTTGGCCTTCTTTTTAGCTTTTCTTCCCTTTACTATGGGGTCATCTATAGCAAGACCATACTTGTTACAAATGGATTTGCTGTCTGGTAATCTTGACATCTTCTGCAGAGATTTATTAACTTTCATACTAGTGCATAAATTTATGAGAAATTTTGTTATGATTTTGTATATTTCTCCTCAAGTAAAGGATTTCAAAAGGTAATTCAAAAGCATCTTGTTGTCTTAGATAGTCTACAAATTTTGAAGGCAATGTTGCTAAGTAGATTTGTTTCCACAAGAGATTTTTGATATCTTTAACCTCATATATTCTTTGAATCAAGTCTCTATGAAAATATTCATAATGAGACATTTTATTACATTTAATATTCATGAGAATTATCTCATGCTTATTGGCAAGTTCAAGTTCTCCTCACACCAATGTTCTAAAATAAATGAAGTTAGTGCCCCAATCATATCGCTTTGTGGATCCCCATCAGAATTATGAATGATATCTCCCACTTCATCTTTCAACATCTAATTTTCCATTTTTTCCACTATTGTTGGTGATGAATTTGTTCCCCACCATGTCAACAAAGTTCAAATAAAGAACTGAACAATAGATTTGCAAGCTTCTATTTCATTTTCTCCCATTAGGAACATGAGCTTATATTCTGTAAACATAAGATCTATCATTTGTCGAATATGAGGAACACTCAGAATGTCAATATTCCATTCTCTGTGTGATTCAGGATGGAAGTTATGTGTTTCTCGTAGTTTCCCTCTTCCACTAAGATCAAGTGTTCGATTCTTGGTATATTGACTTTGGAGAGGCTCGTAGATAGGGAACATATGTGGTTCTGAGATTTCAGGTTGCTCTACTTCTTTAAACAGTGAGGAGATATTCATTGGCTCAGATTTTTCTTCGGCCATTTCTTTAGGGAAAAGAGAAGGAAATATATCAACAGGCTTAACAGGATGTTGTATATTTACATATCTCTTGAATAGAGAAGAAACAGGAATCGGCTTTTGGGGGCTATATGAAGTTTATCAAATTTTTCTAAATAATATTTTTTCTCTCCATTGCTAATTCAAGAAGCCAAAAATAGCTATCCAAATTTTAATCCTTCAAAAGACCCCAACTTGAGTTATGAGGTTCCTTTTATAATAAGGTGAATGACCTTTCATACCCGCATGACTCCTTAATTACCCTCATGACTCTTGAACTTCTAATGTGTCCTTTGGACTTCTAAACAACTCTTGAACTTCAGCATAAGTTTTGGACTTCTATACAATCTTTGTCCATGTATCAATAAGTAGCTTTTCATATTCCACATATGACTCTTAGACTTCCAATATATTTTGGATTTCTCTATATGACATTTGGACTTCTCCTAAAGAAATTTTTTCCATATATGACTAAGTGACTTTCCATATTCCACATATGACTCTTGGACTTTCACACATTACATTTTGTCCTTTCCTTCTAATATACATAATTACATTTCACATGATGGTGTGGCATGACACATGGAAACACTTTGACCATTGTGATGACATATGTACAAGTTACAACTTGACATTAGTGACATACTTCATGATGAGGTGGCAATGCTAAGTTGTCTCACTTGCTTCTTCTTATATCTTGTTGATAGATCTAATATATGGTTCATATTCATGAAATATATACTTTATTTTTAATCTTCACCCTCTAAAGGGTCTTTGATCAATATCATAATCCTCTGAGTCAACATGAAGTGTCTTATTTTTGTCTGGGTCCATGATCTACTTCAGGTTCTCATGATAACTCTCTCAATGCTTCTCCTCTACAGGTTTTTCTTCATGCTTCACCCTTGCCATTTTCTCTTAAATATAACCTTGTCATGATTGGAGGGTACTCCTACCAATACAAATCATTCATGATGGGGTAATATCAATCTTAAAAAATATATTCTATCATTACCTAGCTCATGGAATGATTTTCTCATAATAGGCCTATGAGAGGGTTAAAAGAAGTACACTTTATTAGGAGGGCATAGTCAAACTCATCAGTGGCTTAGGAGGGCTCCACCGTTCATTTTTACTATGCCAAGCACTATGAGGAAGAGCTCTCCTTGGTCCAATTTAGTGGGGGAGGCCGAAAGGACAAGGTGGAAAGCTTCAAGCTTCAAAAGTGCACCATGTGCTCCAAAGAAAAGAGATGAAAGTAAAAAAGTGCAATTTGACCAGTCAAGGGTGAGGGGAGGTATCCTTCAGCCTTCCCTATTATTCCATGCACTCAAAGGAGAGGTCAATGGAATTCTTGGGTCACATGAGCACATTGGCAAGGGGGGAAGGTGAAAGGTTCAAACTTTGAGACTATGCTATGCGCTTAAAGGGGAAAGAAGATTCCAAGGAGGGTGTAGTTTGACTGGTTAAAGGTAGGATGAGGCTTCCTTCAACCTTCCTTACTAGGCCATGCACTCAAATGATGGGTCAAAGAAAATCATAGGGCACATGAGTGTATTGGGAAGGAGAGGAGGTGAAAGTTTTAACCTTCATGATTGCACTATCTGCTCAAGGGGAAAGGAGTCATTAAGGAGGGTGCAATTTGACTGGTCAAAGGTAGGAGGAGGCTTCCTTAAGCCTTCCCTACTGAGCCATGCACTATATAGGATGAAGTTAGGCCAAGATTGGGCACAGAGAACATTAGGGAAGGGGGGAGGGCGAAGCTTCATCCTTCGGGAGTGCATCATGTGCTCAAAGGAAGAGGAGTTTTGAGAGAGAGTGCCATTTTCTTCAAAAAATCCTATTTTTGTGAAATTTTACCCAACAGTGGGTGCTTGACCATTTGGAGTGTGCTCTTCATTGAGGGAGACCATAGGGATGAAGCCAGTTTGCCTAGGAGGATTTTCACTGCACTGGGAGGATAGGAGGATCTTTGCATTGCACATTATGCCTTTGAAGAAAGGGTGGAAGACGTCCATGCTGGTATCTATGAGTGATATATGTGTCATGTAAGGCATAGGTGACCAAAACTTTGTGAAGTGAGTCAGTATGAGCAAGAAGGGTCATGTGACTACCGTCGAGAGGATCATAATGTGCAACAGATTTGGGGTAATCATGAAAGGATCTTATTGCACCAACCTTTGGGAGTAAGATTCCATCTTTGAGGCCATATGGATAGGCTGATATCCACACTTGATAAGAGGGGAAAAGGATTCACAAATTGCACTAATGTAAAATACCAAAAAGGGCTCTAAAATGGATAAGTGTGGGATCGGTAGAGTAAAAGAGGAAAATGCCTCCAGATATGACTTAAAATTGGATCACACACAGAAAACCATAAATAAAATATAGAATAATAGATAGCACTCATGAATGACAATCACACCTTGAAATGACAACAGAGCGACACTTATGTCTAAGCACGATAATTGAAATGACACATTACAACACTTAGAACACAATTTACGACAACTATGACGACTGTGACCAAACTATGTGCTAAGTCATAGGGATGTGTTTGGAACATAATCTAATGATATTTAAGACTGTCCAATGTAGAAGAGTGTGCTAGAGATAACTTTGGTGTTATGCAAAAGTGTGACACATGAAGGAGTGAAAACTAAAAACATCACTTGCTACATAAGGAAAACATAAGATGACACTTGCAAAATAAAAATTAAATTGAAAATGACACATAATAGAATGAATATAACATGAAAACACCACTTGTCAAAGTGAAAAGAGAAAAAATGATACCTGCGAGTGTGAAAGCGACACTTGTGAAAGCGAAAATGCGAAAATGAGGACACTTGAGAAATCTCACCAAAATAGATGTATAAACACAACAAAGTGAGGGGGGGGGTTGTCAATAAAAGTGTGACTTGACTTTCAACATGAGATGAAAATCACACAAGGACTATCTTGGTGGGAAGCGTTATGTCTATTCAAGCTTTCATAAAGAACGTTTTCTCATGAAATCATTGAAGAATGTGCTTGTGAATGCAAGTGACTCAACAGTTCAAAACTAGAAGAAGAATTGAATGCATTGCAAAAAATCAAACGCGTGGGTTAATAATAGAGTGACTGATCATAAGATACTTAGTAGGCTCCAAAACTCGAGTGTGAGAAAATTTTTGGAGGGTGTTGATCGCAACGACAACACTTGGAGACACACTAGTAGAACTCTAGCTTCTCTGTTTAGGTTTAATTCTCTAAGTGGAAGGCCTCAATATTTTAGGAAGTATTGATTCATCTTGAAGATTACCTTGTTTTCCCTACTTAACATGATTAGAGATATGGTCCCTATTATACTCTTACACAGTTAAACACATATCAAGGCTTTCTAAATCAAAATTGTTTTAGTCTATGAAAGAGTAATATGCGCGATGAGTTTAAGATACTCAGAGTATGAGTTTCATATCCGGTGTTTATTCAATCCCAGAAGGCTTGGATAGTACCCAATTGGAATCACTATAGGAGCACAAGAGTTTATTCTTTGCTAGTGAGCCTAGACAATAACCAAATGAAGTCACTTGCTTCACCTCCCTGTGCAGGAATCCTTTCTCTTCTTTCACCCTTTATTTATTTATTTAATAAGACTACGCTTCGACACTTATTATTTTGAATGGGTGGAAGAGGAATCCCAACTTATTGAGAGCGGAGGAGGTTTCCCCTTTAGAGAAGTATTTATAGAAAATATGATATTAGTTTGCTCGCCTTAGGTTTTCTCCTTATCCTTTCTCTACTAGACTTGATCAGCAAGTCAAACACTATTCATTTACAATACCGAGTTGAGGAACAAGGATTATAGAATATATACAGGATTTATAGTTTGACCAAATGATTTCCATTCGCGTGGATCGTATTTTCCATTTAGACATCATTGAACTTAAAGACATGTAAACCCAAGATAGAGAAGAGTTACAAATTAGCCAAGCATTGTTTGTCACGACAATTGTCCTTTACAAGTTTTTCCACTTTGTATTTTGAGCCAAAGAGGAGCATATTTCATGCAAAGCCTTATTTAAAAAAACAAAAGGAAAATACATTATGAGACATCAAAACAAAACGAAAAGAACCAAGAAAATGGAGGTGGAACATGAAACAACATAAAATAAGAAAACAAACAAAAGAAGAGACTTGATGGAGAGAATAATAAAGGTTGGATTGCAATGCAAGGGAAACTAAGTGAAACTAAACCTACTCCTAACCTAACAAGCCAGAACTTCAAGGCTAGGTGTAGTGATATTTCCAATGTAACCATCATCATTCTCAACCTGCAACCATAAAAGTACGAAAAATTAAAAGCAATATAAGACAATGTGTAATAGAAAAGATAAGAACTTTGAAAATTTGCAAAACTAATTGAAGGTCTGGCTTATTACTAAAGGAATTTACCATACCAAATGGTTCAATCCAATTCCAAACTTCACCTTGTTGCTTAAAATGTAGATCATACAAACCTTGCACGCTACTTGTAGATACACATTCATCTGTGCATTCAGTGCTTGCAAACATTAAAAAGGATTGAACCTTGTTATTTTCATAGGAAGTTGCCGCGTAATATTTCTCTAACCATTCATGGATTGGATCTTGATATTTAATACAAAAAATTTGAAAACCCAGGGACTTATAGGAAAATTATTTTTCAATTAATGTATTTGAATCACAACAAACATCTTTGGTATTATGATCAGATTCTTTTATTAGCATACAATGTTATCGATTCTTTATTGGTTCCTTTGTATCCATTCGTATGCAAAGTAAACAATAAGAAATATTAAGGCATTCAAGACAATATTGAGATTACAAAACTAGGAAACCAATCAGGATATTGAGTTGAGAAAAGGTTAGAAACATATGTCAAATCAAACTCAATACTAACACAAGGGTTTTGGTTGGATGAATGATTTAAGCAATTCCAATTGTTCCAGAGGAGAAAATGTGCCATGGATATTGTTATCATCATGATATGCACCAAAGAGATAATAGGATGATCAAAATCAAAAGAGTTTAAAAGTGAAAAATCCTTCAACCCAAAATGTCCTTCATCTCGATCATCAAAATGTCAGGTTATTGGGTTGTAAAGATCCAGGAAAGATGGGCTTCCCAATCCTCAAACTAAACCAAAGGATTCACTTGAAAAGGAACTAACCAAACAAGAACCTTTCAGTTGATAAAAAATTACATCTTGAAGATGAGGAAGATCAAATTGAAAATAACAAGAGTACTTTAAGAATGAGCTCATAACCAGTGGATGAATATTAAGGAAATAATTATGGATGAAAATATGGATCCAAATTAATTCATAAATCTAAATAGGATAGAGAGGACGTGACATAACCATCAACGGGATTTGAAGTGCCTCAACTTTCTGATATGTCTCAGAAATTTCTGATGGTGGATCATCAAATTTGGGTGGGCTATAAATATCAATAGGTAGACTTCCACCACTATCAATAGATGTATCAATGAAACACTACTAATACCACTAGTTTAATTATATTCTTGATGGATAGAAACTTGAGATACATCAATTAGAAAAATCCCTTGATCATTCAGAGTCAGAACATCCTGCTCTAGACTTATGAATGATTTACAATTAAATAAATCATGAATAATAGATTCAAACTTTTCTTCCTTTGATTGTAGTATCACACCATTTTGTACCTGAGTGCAACCATGATTAACTGGATAAACATTGCAAGGATTTAGGGGGTTGGTGGGGTGACAAACTTATTGAACATATCTAAGTACAATGAATAGTGTTCTAAAGATGAATAAATATTGAAGGATTCAAGAGGAGGAGAATAATTTGTACTTAAAGCAACTTGAACTTGAAAGAATAACGAGTTAGATTCATTGTCATCAATATAATGGTCAAAGATAGGCATACAAATATGATACTCATATCGACCAGGATCTCCCAAAGATTCAAGAGCCTAACAACTTTTCACTTCATATTTTCCATCCAAAGATATATGAATGAAAGAAAAATTAGTTTCATTCATAATTAAAAGAGCATCCTAATTCACAAAGGAATATTGTAAACTATGAGAAACTGATTCTAAATTGACACATTGTAAATCCAAGCCGTCAGAAGAGAGGATATCATCTGATATGCTTGAATGTTCACCACCATATGTGTTAATGGAAATAGGGATGTCATGGTGATGGTTATCCAAAATCTCAACTTGGATGCGACTTTCAGAGTCATTTGATAGGTTATCAATAATAAGAGATAGGAAATCACCCAGAAAGGAAAGATCATCATCTTAAAAAAGGGAGGAAATATAAGACATATTCTTGACATTTTGCTCCTCTACATGTGAAATACAACCACCTCATTCTTAATTACTGCTTGGAACAAGAGATTGATCATCATTACAAGTTGAAGTAGGTGAAACTAGTAGATCATGAAACATAGGTGGTAGAGGTTTTAGGGTATCCCTAGAGAAAATCAAGTTTTCATTTGGATCAGATTCAAGATTGGAATTATGTGCATTAATATGATCTTGAAAACTCGATGAACCAACTTTCACTTTAAGCTCCATGAAATTACTAAACTGTTCAAAGTTTTTTGTGGTAGGATGTGGAGCATAAGAGTTAGATGGAGGTTGAATGGACAAATCAACAATTTGATTTTTAAATTTCCCAACTTTAACATCATCATCATGGGGTAAGTGAATTGGTAGTACAAAAGGTGGAGGATAAGGAACAAATAAATAATAAATTCCTGCTCGAAAGATTGAAGTATCCCATGGTTTGCAAAAGTTGGGGGAACAAAATCATCTGGGGGTTCAGTTTCAAAAGATCTCAAAGATAGTAGAATCAAATTCTTGTATTTTTTCCATAATGAAATTTGAATCAATAACTACCATAGGAAATTTGCAGCAAATTTGAAGAAACCGATTAATAAATTCCTCTGCATATTCACTAGGGTCCATTATAAGAAAATAAATTTTATCACATACATCTTGATAATCATAGTAGTCAAAAGCTTCACAAAGATCCTTGACAAGTTTTTCAAATGAATGGTCAAAAGAAAAAGGTAATTTATGACACCATCTCTTTACCTGACCTTCAAAAGTGAGGGTGAACAACCTGGTCATGACATATTTACTATGTATTCCATTAGAGAGACAAAAATGCATAAATTGAGGAAAGTATTTGAGGACAATTACTTCACCCTCTCCATCAAACTTAAATTGAGACAAGTCATGATTGATTTTTGTAGGGATGGTAAAATAAAGCTCTTTATAAAAACATTTCGGGATTATGATATGGGAAAGAGTCATTTTCGATAAGAGATTAAGAACAGACTCAATGGGCACAACCTATCATCTATCCCTCCTTCTAGAGCCAATATTTTGATAGTGCTAGATAGCGTCAACATACAGGGGGTCTCCCTGATGTGAAATCCCAATTAGACCTAACACCATTTGGATTAGGATCCAAATTCAATATATTGGCCTAACCACCATAAAAAAAAGGTTTTTCTTGGTTTCAACGGAGAACATAAGATATTATATACATAAAAAAATGAATAAGAAAGTAAGATGATGTTGTGTAGAACCAATTTCATGATTTAAAAGGAAACCTTCACGAGGGGAGACAAATAGTGAGTCTCTAAGAGAAAAGTAATAGTACTATCCTAGAAGAGGCACATGAGATCATGGCAAGATTCGTTAGAGAAATAGTCCACACAAAAATATTAGAGCGAATACAACACAAATTCAATAAGATGAGTACCAAAGCCACTGGAATAGTTCAATTTATCCAATACATATGAACACGACATATACCATAAATATCTCAAGAATAGTCCTAAAAAATTTGCAATACATGCATGAAAATGTATTGGCTCATACAACTTCAATTATATGGTGAAACATCCAAGTACATCAATTACAATGGTGAATGCTAGTTCCAATAGTGGAAAATTAAGTCACTCCTTTCTTCTCCAAAGAATAGTTTTTCTCTTCTATTCCAAGTAGAGAAGCTAAGACTAGATATCCAAAGCTTATACCTCCAAAATACCCTAGCTTTAGTTATGAGGTTCCTTTTATAATAAGGGGAATGACCTTTTATATCCCCATGGCTCCTTAATTACCCTCATGACTCTTGAACTTCTAATGTGTCCTATGGACTTCTAAACAATGCTTGAACTTCAAGATGACTTTTGGACTTCTATGAAATCTTTGTCCATATATGAATAAGTGTCTTTTGATATTCCACATATGACTCTTACACTTCCAAATTCTTTTGAACTTGTCTATATGAATTTTGGACTTCTCATAAAGGCATTTTTTCCATATATGACTAAGTGACTTTCCATATTCCACATATGACTCTTGGACTTCCACACATCACATTTTGTCCTTTTTTTTATATACATCATTATATTCCACATGATGGTGTGGCATGACACGTGAACTCAATTTGACCATTATGATGAAATCTGTACAAGTTATAACTCGACATTAGTGCCATGGATTTCATTTTGAGTTGGCAATGCTAAGTTGTCTTTCTTGCTACTTCTTCTTGCATATTGTTGATAGATCTAATCTATGGTTCATCTTCACAAAATTTCTACTTGGTTTCTCATATTTACCCTCCAAAGGGTGTTTGATCAATATTAGAATCCTCTGGGTCATCATGCAATCTCTTCTTTCTGTCTGGGTCTATGATTTGCTTTAGGTTCTCATGCTAGCTCTCCTAGTGCTTCTCCCCTGCAAGTGTTTCTTCACGCTTCTTCCTTGCTATTTTCTCTTAAATGTCACCTTGTAATGCTTGGAAGGTAGTATTTCCAATGCAAACAATTCATGATGGGGAAAAATTAATCTTAAAAACATCTATTCTATCACAACTTAGCTCATGGAATAATCTGCTCATGATAGGCCTATGAGAGGGTTAAGAGAAGTAGGCTTCAATATGAGGGCATAGGAAAACTCATCAGTGGCTTAGGAGGGCTCCACAATTCATTTTTACTACACTATGCACTATGAGGAAGAGCTCTCCTTAGTCAAACGCAATGGGGGAAGCCAGAGGGATAAGGTGGAAAGCTTCAAGCTTCAAGGGTGTGCCATGCACTCCAAAGAAAAGAGATGAAAGCCAAAAAGAACAGTTTGACAAGTCAAGGGTGAGGAGAGGCATCCTTTAGCCTTCCCTACTATGCCATGTGCTCAAAATAGAGGTCAATGGAAGGCTTAGGGCACATGAGTGCACTGGGAAGGAAGGAAGTTGAAAGGTTCAACCTTCAAGACTACACTATGTGCTTAAAGGTAAAATAAGATTCCAAGGAGGGCATAGTTTGAATGGTTAAATGCATGATGAGGCTTCCTTCAGCCGTCCCTACTGCACCATGTGCTCAAATTAGGGGTCAAAGGAAAGCTTAGGGTGCATGAATGCATTGGGAAGGAGGGAAGGTGAAAGGTTCAACCTTCATGACTTCACTATGCACTCAAGGGGAATGAGTCATCAAGGAGGGCATAAATTGACTGGTAAAAGGCAAGAGGAGGTTTCCTTCAGTCTTACCTACTATGATATGTACTCTATAGGATGAATTTAGGAAAATTTGGGCATATAGTAAATTAGAGAAGGCGGAAGGGTGAAACTTCAACCTTTTAGAGTGTTTTATGCACTCAAAGGAAGAGGAGGCTTGAGAGAGAGAGAAATTTTCTTCAACAAAGGTTCATTGTTTATTTTTATTGTGATTTTCATCCTATGTTAGCAAAATTTGACCCAACAGCGGGTGCTTGACCATTTTGAGTGCACTTTTCATTGAGGAAGACCATAGGGATGAAGCCACTTTGCCAAGGAGGGTTTTCATTGCACTGGGAGGATAGGAGGATCTTTGCATTGCATGTTTTACCTCTGAAAAAGGGTGGAAGTGGTCCATGCTACTAGCTAGGAGTGCTCTATGTGTCATGTAAGGCAAGGGTGACCAAAACTCTGTGAAGTGAGTCAGTATGAGAAAGAATGGCCATGTGACTACCCGTGGGAGGATCATAATGTACAAACAATTCGAGGTAATCTTGAGAGGGACTTATAGAACCAACCTTTTGGAGTAGGATTGCATCATTGAGGCCATATGGATAGGTTTATATCCACACTTGATAAGAGGGCAAAAGGCTTCACAAATTTCATTGGTTTAAAGGACCAAGAAGGGCTTTAAAATGGCTAAGTGTGGGATTGGTAAAGTAAAAGAGGAAAATGTATCCAGATATGACTCAAACTTGGATCACACAGATAAAACCATAAATACAAGCTAGAAGAATATATAGGACTCATGAATGACAAACACACATCGAAGCGATAGCAAAGTGACACTTATGTCTAAGTGTGACATTTGAAATGACACATTACAACACTTAGAACACAAGTTACAAAAACTACGACGAATGTGACCAAATAATGTGCTAAGTTGTAGAAATGCATATGGTATATAATCTAATGATATGTTATATAATCTAATGTGGAATATTTCATATAAAATTGGTGAGGTGCAAAGGTGTGACACACACAGGAGTGAAAACAGAAAACATCACTTGTGACATAAGGAAAACATAAGACAACACTTGAAAAATGTGAATAACCTTGAAAGTGATACATGGTAGAATAAAGATAACATAAAAATTCTACTTATAAAAGCGAAAAAAAAGAAAAATAAATGACTACGAGTGTAAAAATAACACTTGTGAAAGTGAAAATGCGTAGTCGACGATAATTAAGAAATATCACCAAAATAAAAGTATAAATGCAAAAAAGTGAGGGGGACTGTCAATAAAAGTGTGGAATGACTATCGACATGAGTTGAACATCAAACATGAACTATTTTATGGGTATTTCTATGCCTGTTGAAACTTGCATAAAGAAGGTTTTCCCACAAACTCTCGAAGATTGTGCGTGTGAGTGCAAGTGATGTTAGGATATTCCGACACATAGGAAATAGTTAAGTATAACTTGGTCTGGTGTAGAGTTAGGTAAAGTGTGTTTCTTTACTATGTCCTTTTGTAACTTACAATCTAATGATCATGATATGTAGTGATCTGATGGTTCATTCTCTCATCGGTATTACCGACACTTGATCGTGGCTTAACACCTGATTGGTCCATGATCTCTATTTAAAGAGCATGGAGGTTCATTTGTAGGGTAACCATTCATGAGAGAAGCTTATGTAACTTTTCATTCTTTTATTAATAAATTGCCTAAAGTGGTCGTGTTGGCTCAGGCCGTGGACTGTTTCCCTCTTTGAGGATTTTAACCATGTCAACAATACTGGTGTATTAATCTATGATCTATTTGTGAGCGGTGTCCTTTGGTGTTCTATCTGAGGAACTTACCTTGTAAATTCCTACATGGTATCGGAGCTATTTGAGGGCCACAACCATTGGTGATCCAAATTTGAAGCAGTTAGAATTGCATCCGACTGCCATTTCCTAGATCTATTGTTTTTTATTGCTTTCGGGCCGAGAGGACTGCTCTATTGCGTTAGGAGCATTTGTTCCAGTGAGGAAACCATTTTGTTCCACCCGAAAAGGTTTATAGTAGCCCTAGCTATGTCATTTTTAAGAACTGGAGGTATACAATGTTTATTTGTAGTTTCTAGTTATTTTCTCTCTATTTATTTCAGTTTATTTATCTATTTGTTTTTTATTACCGGATCTACACCTTTCATTTTTGCATATGCTCTTTGCCCCATGACTCTATACGATCTGGGGTAAATTAGAAATAAAAAAGAAGTCTTTTTCCTCATGCATATGCTCTTTTCTGCCGTGCCTTAGTGTGATCTCAAAAACTCAGAAACATTGAGGAAAATTGTTAATTTTCTGGTAATGCTAACTTCAAACCATAAGGTTTGTTTTTTTTTTTATGTTTGTTTTGGGTTTTGTGGTTTTTGTTTTGTAGGAAAAAAAGGGCTTTCTCAAATAAGCACGCACCCCAAGGCTTCAGTGACTAAAAACAAAAATCAAAAACAAAAAAACCCCCGTTCATCTTTTCCAAAAATTACTAACCTTTTAAACTAGCTCACTTGGTCCAAAGTTACTTTATGAGAATAGAGGTCTTCAGTTCAAGTATTTCTCTATGTTGAGCTAATTAGATTAAGTTTGGAAATGTGGTGGTTTTTTTTTTTAAAATATAACATTATCATTCATTCCCACACATTCCTGCACTTCATCGGCATCTTCAACAACTTTTATTCAAAAACCCATAACTTCTTCATCTAGAAGCTGTTTTCAGAGCCGCTTTTTTTTAATGAGCCTAATTTTTCAAGATCTTTCCATTGAAACACTTAGTTTTAGCATCTATAGCTTCATTTTATGTTAAAATGGAAATTCCATGCCAAGTTATTCTTGACAACACCAACTACTTCCAATGGTGGTCCTACATTGTGGATTTACTTAGAAGTAAAGATCTTTACAAAATAGCCTCAAGCCAAGAAACTAAATCGAAAGATGAAGATAAGGCAACCAAATGGGAAAATAGGCAAGATCAAGCATGTGGGTTGATAGGGATGTCTTTTTCTCCAGACCTTAGATTCCATATCACATAACTTGATACTCCTAATGAAGCAATGAAATAGATCACTAATTTTTTTGGAATTAAAAATGAACTTTGAGCCCATCAACTCAAAAATGAGTTGCTTACATTGGACCCCATTAATTTTTCTTCCATTGAAGATTTTTTGTCAAAGTTCAAGACCCTTAGACTTCTCTTGGAAGGTGTTAAGGTTAAGAAATAAGATAGTAACCTTGTCTCTTCCATTCTTTCTAAGTTGGGACCAACCTACTCTCTGTTTGTTTCCACCTTCCATTCTACAAGAGAAGCCTTCATTTCTCAAGGACAAGACTACGAGTCCCCTTCCTTTGATTCCTTTTGTGATTCTTTAATAAGAGAACAACAAAAACTCTTACACCTTGGCCTTCTTAATCTTGGAAACTCTTCTAAGAAAGCCATAGCCACCCAGAAACAACCAAATTCAAAGAATCCTAAGAAGTCATATCCTAAAAAGAATGGTCCTAAACCAGACAAGGGTCCTAAGCAATTTCAACCTCAAAATGAAAAGTCATTTTAACAAAATGATAAGGAAAATAAAAGAAAAGTGAAGAAGACTGATAGACATTGCTACTTTTGTAATCGAGATTGCCACTTAGAATCCAAATCCTTTAAGAAGATGGAAGCCTTGGAAGTAGCAATGAAGAAGCATAGCATCCATTTGGAGCACTCTTCAACTTCAACTTCATCTTCAAGAATAGCACTTTCGACATGTGGTTGTCAAACATCTCAATCTAGATATGCACTAAATGTATCTTCTTCTTCTAATTCTCATGAGTGACTCATTGATTTTGTACCTTCTTATCACATGGCCAAAAATAAAGCCATGTTTTCTTCTTTAAATGATTGTAACACCAAAAATATATATGTTGGTGATGATAGATCTCTTAGTGTTGTAGGGACTGGAATTGTTCATATAGACAATGGTCAATTTAATGATGTATTATGTGTTCCAACCTTATCCTGCAACCTCCTATCTGTATATCAGATAATTCATTTAGGTGAAGGTAAAATCCTTGAATTTTCATGTCACAGTGTTGTAATTAATGACCTAAGATATCCTAGATAGATTTAAGCTACTGGCATTGCTGATGATTCTACAAGGTTGTATAGTTTTAACAAATTTGGGTCATCAAATATTCCCTCGGTATTTGTTGCTCATAACAATGAAGTGAGCACACTTTGGCATGAGCGATTTAGTCACTTAAACTATTGCTCCCTTCAGAATCTATGTAAAGAAAATATGGTGATAGGTCTTCCAATGGTATCTTGCAAAGATGGTGTTTGTTCCGGATGTGTACTTGAAAAACATCATCACGATAGTTTTGAAAAACATGCCTCTTGGCACGCCTTAGCCCCTTTACAACTTGTGCATAGTGATTTATGTGGTCCACTTCCAGTTGTTTCATTATCTAGCTACAAGTATTTCTTAACTTTAATTGATGATTTCTCCAGACACACTTGGTTATACTTCTTAAAACTCAAGAGTGAAGTATTTAACATGTTCTTGGCCTTTAAGGCCTTTGTTTAAAAACAATCTGGACATCAAATTCTTAAGTTATGATCTGATAATGGCAAAGAATATGTTAACAACAAATTCATCAACTTTTGCACTGAGAATGGAATTCAAATGCAACATACTGTTCCATATAGTCCACAACAAAATGGTGTAGCTGAAAGGAAGAATCACACCTTAAAGGAAATGGTTAATTGTATGCTTCAATCTAATGGACTTAGTCTTAATTTTTGGGCAAAAGCAATTAACTATGCAAATTACATAATAAATCACACTCCTACAAAAGTTTTAAAGAATATCACTCCAAAAAAAGCATGGAGCTCAATTAAACCAAATGTAAGTCACTTTTGTGTTTTTGGAAGTGAAGCATGGGCCCATATTCCAGATGAGAAACATAAAGCTTTAGAACCTAAGAGTGAAAAATGTATTTTTGTTGGATATTCTGAAGATGTCAAAGGATACAGACTTATTCCACTTAAGTCCAAAAATTATATCATTAAAAGAGATGTAAAGTTTTCTGAAAATATATCGGCCTACGAGCCTAGTTCAGTGGATGTGCCACCTCTCTCTATCCATTCTACTTTTGAAAATATTTCTTCTTCAGATGATGATAGCGAGGATGACAATCCTCTCCCACCTTCTCAGGATCCTCCTTTAGCTCCTCAGCTTCCAAAATGGGTCCATGCTACTCGGGATGTAGCAAGTACTCTTACCGTTGATCCTACAGATCAACGATGTACACGTTCTCAGTTCGATAGAGCCTCTTCTTTATTGGTTCAATCTTCATCTAATTATGATCCTGACACCTTTGCAGAAGCTTCATGCCATCCATATTGGGAAGTAACAATGAATGAAGAATATCGTTCATTATTGGAAAATGATACATGGGATCTTGTTCCTCTACCAAAGGGATGAAAACTTGTTAGATGCAAATGGGTTTATAGAACCAAGTATGGGCCAAATGGAAAAGTTGATAAACATAAAGCTCATCTTGTTGCTAAGGGTTTTTCACAAGTCGAAGGCATTTACTATACTAAAACCTTCTCCCCTGTTGCCAAAATGAACTCTATCCACCTTGTTCTTTCCCTTGATGCCTCTTTCAAATGGGAAGTCCATTTGATGGATGTTAAATCTGCCTTCTTCCATGGGGACATGCATGAAGAAATCTATATGGAACAACCTACTAGCTTTATACAAATAGACTCCAACCTTGCACACTGGCTTAAGAAACCCCTTTATGGTCTCAAGCAAGCCCCTCGAGCTTGGTATGCCAAAATGGATAGTTTTCTTTTAGAAACTGGCTTTTCTAGGTGTCATCCGGACAATACTGTCTACACCAAGAAAGTGGGCAAGTCCCCTATCATTCTTGTTATTTATGTTGATGATATTATCCTTACTAGTAGTGATCCCAACCTTATAAACCATGTGAAATTCAGCCTTAAAAAAAAGTTTGAAATGACAGATTTAGGACAATTACATTATTTTCTTGGTCTTCAAGTATTGCAATTCAAGGAGGGTATTTCCCTTTCCCAGTCCAAGTATGCCTATGATCTTCTACGCCATTTTCACATGGAATACAGTAAGCCAACCCCTTGTCCCTTTCAGTGGAGCCAAACTTTCAGTCACTTGTACTTCACCTGAAGTTGATGCTACCTTATATCGTCAACTTCTATGAAAACTTTTGTATCTGACCCATACTCGTCTTGAACATTCCTTTGTTGTTGGCCTTATTGCTCGGTTTATGAAAAACCAATATGAAAGTCATTGGAAAGTAGCTAAAAGAATACTTTGTTATGTTCGAGGTACAGTTTAGTTTGGGATTCATTGTAGTGCCAAAGCATCTCCTCTATTGGTTTGTTTCACTCATTCTGATTGGGCTGGTGACCCTGATGATTGGAAGTGTATTGTAGGTTATGTGTTCACTTTTGGTTCAGGACGTTGTACATGGGCTTGCAGGAAACAAACTTCCATTTCTCTTTCTTCAGTAGAAGCAGAGTATCATGGTGCCATAGAATCTAGTAAGGAATCCTTGTGGCTCCATCAGATCCTACCAGAGTTTGGCTTTCAGCAGTAGCATCCGACTACACTTTGGTGTGAGAATAAAAGTGCCATTCAACTATGCAAAGATCCAGTCCAACATTAGCGCAACAAACACATTGAACTGCACATGCACTTCATCATAAAACTCATTCATGACCATGTTTTTGAAGTGAAATATTGTTCAACAGATGATGAAGTTGTAGACATATTTACAAAGGCTCTCACAGAGGCGATGTTTACTAAACTTCTATTTATGGTTGGAGTTCAGGAAATTGTCACTAAGGGGGGATAGGCTCTAATGCCTCCTTCTTTCTCCTATTGTGTCATATTTGTACATCCTTCAATCCTATCCCAAGTTGTTCTAAAGGGGGGATGTTAGGATATTCTGGCACATAGGAAATAGTTAAGTATAACTTGGTCTAGTGTAGAGTTAGGTAAAGTGTGTTTCTTTACTATGTACTTTTGTAACTTACAATCCGATGGTCACGATATGTAGTGATCTGATGGTTCATTCTCTCCTTAGTATTACTAACACTTGATCCATGGCTTAGCACCCGATTGGTCCATGATCTCTATTTAAAGAGCATGGAGGGTCATTTCTAGGGTAACCATTCATGAGAGAAGATTATGTAAATTTTCATTCTTTTATTAATAAATTGCCTGAAGTGGTCGCATTGGCTCAGGCCGTGGATTGTTTCCCTCTTTTAGGGTTTTGACCACATCAACAATATTGGTGTATTGATATGTGATCTGTTTGTGAGTAGTGTCCTTTGGTGTTCTATCTGAGGAACTTACCCTGTAAATTCCTACAAGTGACTTGATAGTTTGAAACTAGAAGAAGACTTGAAAGCATTGAAAAAAATCAAATGATCGGGGCATAACCATAGAGATACAGATCATAAGAGCCTCAGTAGGCTCCAAAATTTGAGAGTGAGATTTTTTTTTGAGGGTGTTGATCGGAACAACAATAACGTGAAATTTGTATCACTTTTTCCCATAATGTTGATATATCGTGTTGCATTTCTTGCTCTTCTTCATGCATCATAGTAGAGATTTTTGGGGGATTCATGGGTGTAGAATTTTTTTGTTTGGGAGGAATTTTGGAAAAAAATAATTATATATATGCTTCACTATGCCCTTTTAATCACTTCAAACTATTTTTTCTAGCAAACGTTATGTAATTTTAAAAATACACGGTTTTTTTTGTTTTTAGGAGCTTGATTTTTATCTTATTGATCTAGTTGACCTTTAAACTATTGTATTTATGTGATTTTGGATTCCGAAGGTCTGAAAAGTTATCTTGAGGTAAATTTCTATGAATTATTTCCAACCCCACAAGCTAGACCAATATTGGATTCCTGAAGATAAACTTATGTCAAATCTCCCACAATGACCTGATTATGGACTAGTTCCATATAACAAAATTTTATAGGCTTCCACGTGTCACTATTTAAACCTTCATCCCTACAAATAGTATCATAAAAGATAAATTCTATTCACTTTCATTATTTTTTATGAAATTCAAATTGGATCCTTGAAGAGGAAGTTATATTGACTTTCCCTAGGACACTTGCTTAAGTTGAATTTAGGGTTTGTAAAAAACCCTAACTTGCATTGGTCATAACTTGCATTAATCATAAAATCTAAACCACAAATAATATTTTAATGAAACTTGAATCCAATTTAATTCAACGTGTAATATTCATACTTTAAAAATTTTAAACGCTCATCCTAGGCCAAAACAAAGTTGTAGAAAAATTTCCAAGATGACTAGGTTTGAGGAAGACAATCCTAAGATTTGTCTACTATGACACCAAATGTTATCTACCTAGATGAAGATAACATAAAAGCATGAGAATGTATAGATACTATTAGTGTCAATCTTTGCAGCCTTCCTTCAGTGATCAAACATGCTCTTACAAAGTGATTTTAAGGTGTCAAGGTCAAATTTTGTCACATCAAAGAGTCTTCAAGAAAAATTTGGTCACTAGGCATTAGGTCTAGCGTTTGTTTTCACTCTTTTCAAAGTTGTCCAAATGTCGGTTCATGTCACCATTCAACTGAGTGTACCATCATTCAGAGGGTTGTAATCATCATGTCAAGTTCCATTGGGTCATTTTGCAGCTTGTTCATGCTTCAGTTGTGCCTAGCTAAGGTCCATTTCCCTCTCCTAGGGTTTTGGAGGTAATTTCTCTTAGATGGTCAAATCATCGAAAAAAATTGTATCCTGATGTTCACACACCTTCCCCTATCCTTAATGTACCTTATTAAACACTTCCCATCACTGAGATCCCCCAAATTCTTCATTTTTGCACAAACCCTAGTTTCTTGCCACAACTTGGCCATTTTATAGGCTAGGCCTGTGTTTTGCCCTTTTTGGCCCCTTCCCCTCACTCAATCTCTGAGATTCAACTTTCCCCTACTTCCTAACATCCCTCCATACTTCCGAAAATTTCACCAAGAATTTAGAAGCCACTTATCCCCTTCATTTCGCTTCACTTTGACAAAATTCCTTGTTTCACACATCGGTATAAGTTTTACTCAAAAGATGTTTCAGAGCAATAAAAGATGAATTTTGGAAAACTGAGAGAGGTTTTTATCCAAAACATTCCAAAGAAGAATAAAGTCCCTCACTGTTTACACAGGTATCATGTTTTTAGAGAACTGTCAAAAATACCGTTGCCCCAAGAGAATTGAATGCACCTCTGAAGTGACCTTGGGAAAATCAAGATTTCTCCTAGCATGGTTGGCTAAATGACTTACTGGATGAGTCAAAGGATAACTAGACATAAATATCTTTCCAATGCGCTATCATGAGCTGAATTTGGAGTTGAGGAAGACCTTCAAAAGTTGACTGCAACAGCGCTTTGCCTTGAGGTAGCCTCATTCTGCTCATTTTGACAAGTTTTTGGAGATTTGATTTATGACAGGGTAAATAAACTCCGAATTGACAAATTTTACTTGGGTTGGAAAGTAGACTTCAAGAGCTTTCCAAAGAGCTATCACATGCTCAATTTTGACACTGCGAAGGCCTCCAAAAGCCTCCTGCAAAATGCACTATGTGGCATGCTACACATATAGGAGGCGCGCTACGCATATAGCCTCCCCAACCTGTGTAAAATTACATGCGCGCTACGCATTGGGAGCACGCTACACATTGGGTAAGCGCGCGACGCATACAAACTCAGAGCCAAAAAGTTTTGCTCCTTCGTCCAGATTCATGCCAAATTTCCTCCAACTTCTTGCAAGTAGGTTCTTTATGTTTGCTTAGTGAATTTTAGACATGATTATGGTGTTTTGAATGTGGAGAAACAAGTGTGAAATGTAAAACCCTATGTTTATTTCCAAATTCACTTCTTAGGGTTTGAAACAAATATTAGGGACTGTGTGGGGGTTTTTCAAACTTGTGCTATTGATATATTCCTTTTTCATCTATTTTCAGTGGTGTCCTTGCTCATCATTAACCCTAGCCTCACACTCTTTCTTTGCCATTACATCACTGCTGTCATTTTTATGGCCATTGTCATTTTCACACCGTTTATCATTCATGTCATGACATAGTCTCATTTTCACTTGTCCACATCCTCCATTGACATTTGTCAAACACTGTCAGGGCTATTGTCACTTTTGTTCCTAATAGTTATTTCCCTCACATTACTCTCTTTTCTACTCACTTGTCAAATCCCCTCATAATCAAAACAGTGACTGTTTTTTTCATGGAGAGTTGGCCTAGAAAAGACATGGCGATTCGACACCTTTTAAGTGGCAATTTTGGCTTGAGAAAATTAATCGACGTCTGGAGGAGTTGTTGGCGAAGGCCAATATAGACAAAAACATGCTCTGTCATATGAAACATCACTATTGGGCTCACATGCATGTTGGCAAAGCAAAAATAAAGATTTTGAAGAGGAGGTTGAGCAGAGCATTAAAATGGTGAAAGAGGTCTAATCCACTTTGGATTTTGGTTGTAGATTCGTTGGATGGGCATGATAGATGATGGAGGGTCTTCGCTCCGAATTTGAGCAAATTCGGAGAAGTTTTTGTCATTTTGAAATATTTTGGTCTCAAAACAGATTTTTCAGCCCAACGCGTAGCGCGTCGACGCGCTCGCTTATGATTGGGACACTTGCTAAAGGAAAACTTTATATTTTTGGGTTTTTCATGGTAAGTTATGCATGCTCAAGTATTGCCGAAGCATTTCATCAAGTTTTAGATGATCAAAAGGCCCAAAAACACCATGAAAACCACCTTGTTGCCACATTTTGCTCCAACAGGAAGTACTTATGGGAGAATTACATTTTGAAGGGGCAAATGAGCTCCAAATTGGTAAATTCCACTTGGGCTGGATAGCAGACATCCAGGGCTTTCCAACCAGCTATTGTGAGCTTGATTTTGATGTTGGGAAGTGCCCAAAAAGTAGGCTGAAAGGCGCACGATGCATAGAGCTTAGGCGCACAGCGCATAGAGATTTTTGGTCAAATTTTCATCTTCCTACTCAGGAATTCGGCCAGTTTTCACCAGTTTCACCTTCTGAAGTAATATGTGACTTATCTTGATGTAATTTGATGTGTATGATGTAAATTTGGCACTTATTTACCTATTATAGATGATTCATTTACAAAATAGCAAAAATTTAATGTAATGAATCAATTTCCCTTCCTTTAGAGATAGGTTGTTTGGATGCCTAGTTTTCAGCTCTATGTTTGGAATTAGTTCAAACTGCTCCTAGAAGGAGGAGCTCGACCCCTAGAGGTGTGGGAAGGAATTAGGAGGTCTATATAATGTAATTTTTCAGACATTCTACAGGTTGGACTCTTGGGAAAGATTTTGGCACATTATTGTACATATTTTTCATATTTTGGCTAAGGAAAGATCAGAGGTTTTGCAACACCTGTTGGGATTCTTGTGGCTTTCAGTTCTTGATCGTTTCTCTCAGTTTATTGTAAGTTATTTCATGTTTAATATATGCCATTCCCTTCTTATGCTTCTGAAACTAAATGAATGAGTAAATGAGGTTGAATCCATTGATTTCAGTGCTCTGCCTTTGAAATTGTTTAGTTTTACATGTTTTCATCTGTTTGGAGAGGATCCATGTTCTCTCGTGCCCTCTTCAGCTCCTTTTCATTCAGATCCATCCATACACTTAATCAAAAAGCATTAAGGCTACTGCCTACCTTGCCCCAACTGGAACTCTGCAAAGATCTGGCCTTATCCCCAAACCCAAAATTGTTTTTTCCCATTTCTGCAACAAAACCCAAAAAATCAAATTCAAACTTTCCTATCTCTTTACTAGCCTAAAATTAGTTCCCATTTTAAGTCATCTCGCACCCTATTGTTCATTTTTATCGAGATTTACTGGAGAGAGCCCTCTCCTATCCTCATAGGGCTAGCTATGAGGCTGAGCTTGGTTTGATGTTGCCTTAAGTTTTGCTTTCCTCAACCTGAGGCAGATTTGAGCGCTAACATAGTGGCGACCATACTGGGGAAAACGGTTTGCTTGTTGGTGTTATTTGTTCTATAGCTACAGGTGGAGTCTGAAGTCACGCCAGGTAGCCTTCGAACTGCACATTTCTTTGTGAGTGCATAGTAGATAAACACTGCTTCAGTCGATCTCTGGTGTAGCTTGTAATTGTAACACTTAACTTATAAATTGCCCCAGTACGTATATCAAGTTCAAATCTGATGGTTGATGGTGAACAACGGTCAGACATTAGAAGGCTGAAAGCATTCACCTGGCGACTTTATTCACTGAACAATCTAGAAATCGATGCTTCATGGTGACTTCACTGCAGGGAGATCAGTAGCTATGAAATTTTCAAGATGAACCAAATCATGAGAAGATATGCTCCCATGAGCCAAGATCACATTCCAGGTTTTCCGAATAAGATGCCCAAGGTAGATTGGTCAAGGAATTTGCCTACGTTTAACAATGATGGTAAGAAAGATGCTGCTTTACATCTGGTTAGATTTCACATGCATATTCGCAAGTTGAAGGTTGATTTTCCTAAAGATTGCTTGATGAAGATATTCCTGGCCACTCTCGAAGGTGAAGCCCAATCTTGGTATGAAAATTTGTCACTGGCCTGTATTTACTGTTTAAAGGATTTTCATGCTCTGTTCATTGAAAGATATCAAGTATCTTACCCATCATTAAAATTAGTTCATGACTGTTGCAAACATGCTTCTACTTTTATTGAAAGCATTGAGAAATATTATGAAGATGATAATTTCATGGATGATGAGATCATGGAAGCCCTATATGAAAATCCATTTTAGCAGTAGAAAGAAAACTTAAAGAATACTTGTCAAGATGCACAAGAAAATTTGCAGTAGGATCAAGATCTAAGTATAGTGGAAGATGATGAAGGAGAAGGTTTTATTCCAGATCTGTCCATAGAAGAAGACAACATGCATGAAAGTCAAGTTTCAATTTTAGAATGTGATAAAGTCAAGTTAGCCATTTCAAATCTAGATTCAGATCGTGATGATGAAGACAACCTTGTTCTGAATCCCATGAAGGAGAGCTCCATTCTTGAGATCATCTCGAATAAAGAAGACAAAGTTATTGACCAAAGCCTTCATGAGGAGGTAATCTGGTCATTTCATGGACAACAAGATGGGATCTTTGTTCAGGTAAGTGAGAAATCTTCTTTTGATAACTCAATGGTAAATGATAATTTGATTGCCATGTCATATGAAGACAATTACTATTTGAGCAAAAGAAAACAAAAATCATTATCTCCTTTGTCTGAAGATGAGATAGATCAACTCTTGAAAGGTCATGTTACAGCCCAAGCTACAGCAGATTTTCAGTGCACACATGGTCAAGAAAGTGTTGGTGAAATTTCTTCCTCTTTTGAAAATGATGACGGTCTTGTAATCAGTTTTGTAGATCAGCAAACAGATAATATTTTCTTTCACAAAGATGATAAGCTTGTCATGTTTGATAATCTTGAAGATTGTTTTTTGTTTAAGAATGACCTAGACCATGAAGATGAGGAGGATGAGCTTGAGAGAGACAATATGCCACGATTTCTCATGGTCAAGGAACCTACAGCTAACACTCAGATGGTAGAAGCACATACTTCTCTATGCATTCCTATCCCTCGCAAATCAATTGTTCTTTCAGATCAGAATGAAGGGAGTACTTGTATTTTTGCTGCTGGATCTCAAGACAAGATATTGCTTCAGGATTATCAAGATCCCTTCGGCATCCTTTTGCAAGCACTAGAGAAGATAAATGTTGTCTGGTTCGTTATCATAACCCTTGGTTTCAGTGGTTATTGTGAGTTGCCTACATGTACATCGTTCCGCCCGCTCGAGAAAAGTGAGAGCAGAAATTTGGTATGTAGCCATCTATTGGATTGGTTACATTGGAAATATCATTACACGTGATTGTACGTATTTCAGTAGTATGCAGGTGGTTTCCATCATGATTCCAAATCTTGATGGATTGTTGTCTTTTTTCCAAAAGCTTTGTAAAGTCTTGTTTTAAGTCAGTCATGAGTCATTTGTGTTTGGTTTGTTGAGTCAGTTTTTTCAAGTTATTTCAGTTTGCGAGTTGGTTTGAGTCAAGTTTAAGTTAGTTTGCAGTCAATTTTTCATTCAATAAATGTGTCAAAGGTTTTGTGTTATCAGTTCAAATAATGACTCCATTTCCCAATGGATGAAGGCATTGTCTGCTCTCCCAGAGATATGTCGTTCTTGGCACCTCCAAGGAGCTACCATCCCCATTGGAGCCAATGTTAGTGTCAGTCTTTGCAGCCTTCCTTCAGTGATCAAACATGCTCTTACAAACTGATTTTAAGGTGTCAAGGTCAAATTTTGTTATTTCAATAAGTCTTCAAGAAAAATTTGGTCACTAGGCATTAGGTCTAGGGTTTGTTTTCACTCTTTTCCAAATTGTCCAAATGTCGGTCCATGTCACCATTCAGCTAAGTGTACCATTATTTAGAGGGTTTTCATCATCATGTCAAGTTCCATTGGGTCATTTTACAGCTTGTTCATGCTTCAGTTGTGCCTAGGTAAGGTCCATTTCCCTCTCCTAGGGTTTTGGAGGTAATTTCTCTTGGATGGTCAAATCATCGAAAAAACTTGTATCCTAATGTTAACACACCTTCCCCTATCCTTAATGTACCTTATCAAACACTTCCCATCACTGAGATCCCCCAAATTCTTCATTTTTGCACAAACCCTAGTTTCTTGCTACAACCTGGCAATTTTCTAGGTTGGGCCTGTGTTTTTCCCTTTTGGTCCCCTTCCCCTCACTCAATCTCTGAGATTCAACTTTCCCCTACTTCCTAACATCCCTCCCTACTTCCAAAAAGTTCCCCAAGAATTTAGAAGCCCCTTATCCCCTTCATTTCGCTTCATTTCGACAAAATCCCTTATTTCACACATCGGGATAAGTTTTCCTCAAATGATGTTTATGAGAAATAAAAGATGAATTTGGGAAAATGGAGAGAGGTTTCTGTCCACAATAGGCCAAGGAAGAAAAACCTACTTCATGTTTTACACAGGTATAATGGTTTTGGATAAATTTCAACAATACAATCGCCTCAGGATAATTGATGCACCTCTGAAGTGACCTTGGGGAAATCAAGTTTTCTCCTTGCTTGGTTGGCCAAATACCTTTTTTGATGAGTCAAAGGATAACTCGACAACAATAGCTTTCCAATGAGCTATCATGAGCTCAATTTCAAGTTGAGTAAGGCATTCAAAAGTTGACTGCAACAGCACTCTGCCTTGAGGTAGCCTCATTTGGCACATTTTTACCAGTCTTGGGAGATTTGATTTTCGACAAGGCAAATGAACTCCAAATTAACAAATTCCAGTTGGGTTGGAAATTAGAATCAAAGAACCTTCGAAAAAGCTATCCTGAACCTAATGTGGACACTGGGAAGGCCTCCAAAAGTCTCCTGCAAAAAGGTGTTACGCTAGGCTCTATGCGCCGCGCGCCTCCCTGTGCGTCGCGCGCCACGCGCGACCCATAAGATTGGGAGGTCCAAATCACAAATGGCTTGCCGTTTTGGATTTTTCATGGAGAATCATGAATTTTTGTACTTGGACAAGAAGTTTGGGTGAGTTATGGGTCCCCAAAAGGTCAAAACACATGCAACAAATGACCTCACTGCCCCTATTTTGACACACAGGAAGCAGTCTTGGAAGAATGCACTTTTGGAGGGGCAAATGGACACCAAAATAGAATATTCCACTTGGGATGGAAAGTAGACATCCAGGGCTTTCTAACAAGCTATCATGAGCTCAATGTGGATGCCGTGAAGTGCCCCAAAATCTGGCTGAAAGGCACGCTACGCATAGAGCTCAAGCGCGCAGTGCATAGAGATTTTTGGTCAAATTTTCACCCTCCAGCTCAGAATTTCGGCCAGTTATGAATAATTTCACCTCTTGATGTGATTTTTGACCCAGATTGATGTAATTGATTAAACATGATGTAATTTTGACACTTAGTTACTTGTTCTAGAAGATTCATTCACCAAAGAGTGAAAATTTAATGAATGAATTGGTTTCCTACCTTATAGAAGCAAGTTGTTTTGACTGCCTAGATTGTAGTGCTTTGTTTAGATTTGGTTGAAACAACTCCTAGGATGATGAGCTCGACCTTTAGAGGCAAGGAAAGGGGTTAGGATGGTCTATATGATGTAATTTCTCAATCATTTTCAGAGGTTGGAGAGGTTGGACTCTTGGGAAAAGTTTGACACTCTATTGTACATATTTTATCTGCATTTTTGCAAAGGAAAGACCAGGGTTTTGCAGCACTATTTGGGATTCATGTGGCTTTATGTGTTGATGGTGTGATTCTTTCAGTATTTGTAAGTTGTTTATGTGTATCACTTTCATTCTCTTATCTTCTGCAATTGAACAAATGAAGTGTTAAGGTAGAATCCATAATTTGCTATGCTCTGCCTTTAAGTTTGTTTAATTTTCCATATTTTCATCTGTTTAGGGAGAATCCTTGAAAGTTTCTTGCTCTCCTTAACCTCTCACCAGTCAGATCTATTCATTCAATCACTTTAAAGGCATCGAAACAATTGCCTATCTTACCCCAAGTAGACCTCTACAAAAGCTATGCCTCATCTCCACACCCAAAATTGCCTTTCCCTTGAATTCAACTAAACTCCAAAAAAATCAATTTCAAAATCCTTGTACTTCATACCTAGCCTAAAATTAGTCATCAATTTAGTCATCTCAAGCCTCATTGATTACCTTTGTCGTGATTGACTCGGAGAGAGCCCTCTCACGTCCTCGTAGGGCTAGCTACGAGGCTGAGCGTGGTTTGATGTAGCCTTGAGTTTTACCTTATTTCAGCCTAAGGTAGATTTGAGTGCTAACATAGTGGCGACCATACTGAGGAATAATTGGTTTGCTTATTAGTGTTATTTGATTTATAGCTACAGACGGAGTCTGAAGTCACACCAGGTAGCCTTCGAACTGCACATTGCTCTTCGAGTGCATAGTAGATAAACGTTGCTTCAGTCGATCTCTGGTCTAGCTTGTAATCATAACACTTAACTTATAAATTGCCCCAGTAAATGTATAGAGTTCAGATCTGATGGTTGATGGTGGACAACGATCAGACATAAGAAGGCTGAAATCATTCACCTGGCGACTTCATTCACTGAAAAATCCAGAAATGCTTCATGGTGACTTCACTGCAGGGAGATCAGTAGCTTTGAGATTTTCAAGATGGACCGAATCATGAGAAGATACCCTCCCATGAGCCCAGATCACATTCCAGGTTTTCCTAATAAGATGCCCAAGGTAGATTGGTCTAGGAATCTTCCTACGTTTAACAATGATGGTAAGAAAGATGCTACTTTACATCTGGTTAGATTTCATATGCATATTCGCAAGTTGAAAGTGGATTTTCCTGAAGATTTCTTGATGAAGATATTCCTGGCCACTCTCAAAGGTGAAGCCCAATCTTGGTATGAAATTTTTCTGCCTGCTTGTATTTACTGCTTAAAGGATTTTCATGCCATGTTCATTGAAAGATATCAAGTATCTTATCCATCATTAAATTTAGTTCATGACTGTTGCAAACATGCTTCTACTTTTATTGAAATCCTTGAGAAATATTATGAAGATGATAATTTCATGAATGAAGAGATCATGGAGGCCCTATATGAAAATCCATTTCAGCAGTACAAAGACAACTTAGAGGATTCTTGTCTTGATGCACAGGATCAAGATCTAAGTACAGTGGAAGATGATGAAGGAGAAGGTTTTATTCCAGATCTGTCCATAGAAGAAGACAGCATGCATGAAAGTCAAGTTTCAATTTCAGAATGTGATAAAGTCAAGTCAGCCATTTCAAATCTAGATTCAGATCATGATGATGAAGACAACCTTGTTCTGAATCCCATGAAGGAGAGTTCTGTTGTTGAGATCATCTAGAATGAAGAAGACAAAGTTATTGACCAAAGCCTTCATGAGGAGGTAATCTAGTCATTTCATGGACAACAAGATGGGATCTTTGTTCAGGTAAGTGAGAAATCTTCTTTTGATAACTCAATGGTAAATGATAATTTGATTGCCATGTCATATGAAGACAATTACTATTTGAGCAAAAGAAAACAAAAAGCATTATCTCCTTTGTCTGAAGATGAGATAGATCAACTCTTGAAAGGTCATGTTACAGCCCAAGATACAGCAGATTTTCAGTGCACACATGGTCAAGAAAGTGTTGGTGAAATTTCTTCCTCTTTTGAAAATGATGACGGTCTTGTAATCAGTTTTGTAGATCAGCAAACAGATAATATTTTCTTTCACAACGATGATAAGGTTGTCATGTTTGATAATCTTGAAGATTGTTTTTTGTTTAAGAATGACCTAGACCATGAAGATGAGGAGGATGAGCTTGAGAGAGACAATATGCCACGATTTCTCATGGTCAAGGAACCTACAGCTAACGCTCAAATGGTAGAAGCACATACTTCTCTGTGCATTCCTATCCCTCGCAAATCAATTGTTCTTTTAGATTAGAATGAAGGGAGTACTTGTATTTTTGCTGCTGGATCTCAAGACAAGATACTGCTTCAGGATTATCAAGATCCCTTCAGCATCCTTTTGCAAGCACTAGAGAAGATAAATGTTGCCTGGTTCGTTATCATAACCCTTGGTTTCAGTGGTTATTGTGAGTTTCCTACATGTACATCGTTCCGCCTGCTCGAGAAAAGTGAGAGCAGAAATTTGGTATGTAGCTATCTATTGGATTGGTTACATTGGAAATATCATTACACATGATTGTACATATTTCATTAGTATGCAGGTGGTTTTCATCATGATTCCAAATCTTGATGGTTTGCTGCCTTTTTTCCAAAAGCTTTGTAAAGTCTTGTTTTAAGTCAGTCATGAGTCATTTGTGTTTGGCCTGATGAGTCAGTTTTTTCAAGTTATTTCAGTTTGCGAGTCAGTGTGAGTCAAGTTTCAGTCAAGTTTCATTCAGTTTTCAGTCAAGTTTTCATTCAATAAATGTGTCAAAGGTTTTGTGTTATCAGTTCAAATAATGACTCCATTGCCCAATGGATGAAGGCACTGTTTGCTCTCCCAGAGATCTGTCGTTCTTGGCACCTCCAAGGAGCTACCATCCCCATTGGAGCCAATGTTAGTTTCAGCCTTTGCAGCCTTCCTTCAGTGATCAAACATGCTCTTACAAGTGATTTTAAGGTGTCAAGGTAAAATTTTGTCATTTCAATAAGTCTTCAAGCAAAATTTGGTCACTAGGCATTAGGTCTAGGGTTTGTTTTCACTCTTTTCAAAATTGTCCAAATGTAGGTCCATGTCACCATTCAGCTGAGTGTACCATTATTCAGAGGGTTTTCATCATCATGTCAAGTTCCATTGGGTCATTTTACAGCTTGTTCATGCTTCAGTTGTGCCTAGGTAAGGTTCATTTCCCTCTCCTAGGGTTTTGGAGGTAATTTATCTTGGATGGTAAAATCATCGAGAAAACTTGTATCCTAATGTTCACACACATTCCCCTATCCTTAATGTACCTTATCAAAAACTTCCCATCATTGAGATCCCCCAAATTCCTCATTTTTTCACAAACCCTAGTTTCTTGCTACAACCTGGCAATTTTCTAGGTTGGGCCTGTGTTTTGCACTTTTGGACCCCTTCCCCTCACTCAATCTCTGAGTTCCACTTTCCCCTACTCCTAACATCCCTCCCTACTTCCAAAAATTTCCCCAAGAATTTAGAAGCCCCTTATCCCCTTCATTTCGCTTCATTTCGACAAAATCCCTTGTTTCACACATCGGGATAAGTTTTACTCAAATGATATTTATGATCAATCAAAGATGAATTTGGGAAAACTGAGAGAGGTTTTTGTCCACAACAGGCCAAGGAAGAAAAACCTACTTCACGTTTTACAAAGGTATAATGGGTTTGGATAAATGTCAACAATACAATCATCTTAGGATAATTGATGCACCTCTGGAGTGACCTTGGGGAAATCAAGTTTTCGCCTAGCTTGGTTGGCCAAATAACATTTTTGATGAGTCAAAGGATAACTAGACAAAATGATCTTTCCAATGAGCTATCATGGGCTCAATTTGGAGTTGAGGAAGGCATTCACAAGTTGACTGCAATAGCACTCTGCCTTGAGGCAACCTCATTTGGCACATTTTGACCAATCTTGGAAGATTTGATTTTTTACAAGGCAAATGAACTCCAAATTGAAAAATTCTAGTTGGGTTGGAAAGTAGACTCAATGAACTTTCCAACAAGCTATCCTGCACCTTAGTTTGACACCGAGAAGTCCTCCAAACTTCTCCTGCAAAAATGCGCTACGTCAGGCTCTATGCGCGGTGCGCCTCAAGCCCAGTGCGTCGCGCGCCTCCCTGTGCGCCGTATGCCTCCCTGTGCGCCGCGCACCGCGGGCGACCCATAAGATTGGGAGGTCCAAATCGCAAATGGCTTTCAGTTTTGGATTTTTCATGGAGAATCATGAATTTTGGTACTTGGACAAGAAGTTTGGGTGAGTTATGGGTCCCCAAAAGGTCAAAAAACATGCAAACAATGACCTCACTGCCCCTATTTTGACACACAGGAAGCAGTCTTCGGAGAATGAACTTTTGGAGGGGCCAATGGACACCAAATTGGAAAATTCCACTTGGGTTGGAAAGTAGACATCCATGGCTTTCCAACGAGCTATAATGAGCTCAATTTGGATGCTGCGAAATGCCCCAAAATCAGGCTGAAAGGCGCGCTACGCATAGAGCTCAGGCGTGCGGCGCATAGAGATTTTTGGTTAAATTTTCACCTTCCAGCTCAGAATTTCGGCCAGTTATGACTAGTTTCACCTCTTGATGTGATTTTTGACCCAACTTGATGTAATTGATTAAACATGATGTAATTTTGACACTTAGTTACTTGTTCTAGAAGATTCATTCACCAAAGAGTGAAATTTTAATGAATGAATTGGTTTCCTACCTTATAGAGGCAAGTTGTTTTGACTGCCTAGATTGTAGTGCTTTGTTTAGAGTTGGTTGAAACAGCTCCTAGGATGATGAGTTCGACCCCTAGAGGCAAGGAAAGGGGTTAGGATGGTCTATATGATGTAATTTCTCAATCATTTTCAGAGGTTGGAGAGGTTGGACTCTTGGGAAAAGTTTGACACTCTATTGTACATATTTTATCTGCATTTTGGCAAAGGAAAGACCAGGGTTTTGCAGCACTATTTGGGATTCATGTGGCCTTATGTGTTGATGGCGTGATTCTTTCAGTATTTGTAAGTTGTTTATGTGTATCACTTTCATTCTCTTATCTTCTGCAATTGAACAAATGGTGTTAAGGTAGAATCCGTAATTTGCTATGCGCTGCATTTAAGTTTGTTTGATTTTCCATGTTTTCATCTGTTTAGGGAGAATCCTTGAAAGTACCTTGCTCTCCTTTACCTCTCACCAGTCAGATCTATTCATTCAATCACTTTAAAGGCATCAAAACAATCGCCTATCTTGCCCCAAGTAGACCTCTGCAAAAGCTGTGTCTCATCCCCGCACCCAAAGTTGCATTTCCCTTGAATTCAACTAAACTCCAAAAAAATCAATTTCAAAATCCTTGTACTTCATACCTAGCCTAAAATTAGTCATCAATTTAGTCATCTCGAGCCTCATTGATTACCTTTGCCGAGATTGACTCGGAGAGAGCCCTCTCCTGTCCTCGTAGGGCTAGCTACGAGGTTGAGCGTGGTTTGATGTAGCCTTGAGTTTTACCTTATTTCAGCCTAAGGTAGATTTGAGCACTAACAGGAGCTTTATCCTACTGAGTGCTAATCCACATGACATCATAACATCATGATAACATAACCACATGATTGCATAGTAACATAACAACATAATCATAATAACATGACACCCATACCACATAGTGGAGCTTTATAACACAACTTGTTAAGATATTTACATCCATACATGGGTGTACATATAGCAATGTCATCAAAATATATAGATATACCCAAAACATATGCCAAATCATATACCAAAACATATATCAAAAGATATACTTAGCACCATATCTATGCATATATCAAAACATCATATAACATATATCAACCATCATAAAGGATATACTAAACCACCATAAGAAAATACCAAACCACCATAAGTAAATGCCAAACCACCATAAGAAAATACCAAACCACCATATCAAGTTGTTTTGCCTCAATCCACAAAATAGGAAGGAAACATGGTCGGCATCTGATCCACCATCTCCCATATAGCTTCATTGGGCCCAAAGTGCTTCCATTTCACTTTAACTTGCTCGATTTCGAAGCATGAGCACCTTTTTCTGCAATATACATGGAAGCTTTGGCTAGCATTCTCCATATGGTTCCACATATAATATAGACTAGTCAATCACATGATCAACATCTTTAACATAATTCTTAAGCAATGAGACATGGAAAACATCATGGACTTTCACTGTCGGAGGCAGTGCAAGTCGATAGGCTATTGGCCCAATCCTCTCAATGATACTGAAGGTTTTGTTACCGAGAATAGTGTCCACTTAGAGATGCTATTCCCACTAAGACTGGTAGCTATCTTAGAAACAAACAAGTTAAAACTACTTTCATTTTCCTTCATGAAAAACAGACAAGAGGAGAACAGAGGACACCAACCTTTGTCTTGCTCTTGGTTCCTTGCTCGGTTCCTCTCCTTCTCGATAGATATTTGCCGCTCCTTCTTTGTCTACACAGCTTCAGAGAGCACCTGTGGAATCAAAGCAGCATAATACTATCGAAGAACAGAGATCTATATTCATAAATAACATAGGACCAGATATGTATTAACCACACAAATGCATATACAATCAAACATACACGAATGTGAAGGAAAACTTGAATAGCTTTATTAATATCAAGAATAGAAAGAGGATTAAAACCAATTGTTATGACCCAGCATCATCCTCTAGCAAGAAAGCCCTTCTTCACCTCAAGTAAAGCTTAGATCACCCAACACTTTGAAGTTACACTAGAAAACCAACAACACTTCTCTATAGGATACAAGATTCCAGCCTCTGGATCTCTGTGATGAGGGATCCATATATAGATGATTGTAGGGGGGTGAGTCAGCTTCTGGGATTTTGATTAGTGTCCTCTCTCTGATAGTTCTTGATTCCACTTGGAGATTGATGATCTCTTACTCATCCTTGGTCGAAATCAGAGAGGCAAGTGTCAGATGGGAAGTTTCTGGAAGATTCTATGATCTTCCACCTCGCAAACTGTCCCTGCCATTTGTCCATTCTCACCCATCACACTCTATAGAGGGACCATCCAGTATGAATTTCACCCTTTACACTGGGAAGGTGATATGCATCGCACCCTTTGCACTAGGCATTCAGTATGGTCCAGTTTTGACCATTTCTGAGCAGTTTTCTGTGGAGAACTTCTGGGAGATGATGTAATTAGCTCACCTTGTTCCTTTAGGTAGTGAAGCAAAACTTTTAGGGACTTAGGAGCCCTCCGTTTATGGACATTTATGATTGGGTTTGTAGTTCCCAAAAATGTTTATAACAGTTGCCCCCTAAAGCATGAGGTTGTTAATCTTTTGATGTCGGGTGAAATGTTTTATCGTGAGGATCCGAAGTTTTTTTGAGCTGGGAGGCAACCTGTAATAAGATACAATACAATACATTATATTCATAATATTTTTCATGATCTAGCTGAGGCAGGCATTCCCATGCTCAGCTTTATAAATTCACTTTCATGTACATAGGACAGACAACCGTCTATGTAGCAGACTGATGATTCGGACAGAGTCATCATCCTTTGATTTCAATGATCATCTGTTCGACAATGATGTACATTTGATGTCTTTATATTCCTGAATATATCGCAGCCCAGATGGATGAAACTAGATCCGGGGTCTTCAAAACTCATTCCATCTTCACTCATAGTACAAGTCGATCCATGTGAAAAATGTTTTGGAGTCGAACATGGAAAGACATCGCCTGATTACCAGCCAATGATGTAAGTTGTTAACAGGCGTGAGAGGAGTCACCAATAATTTCAATGATCCTCAAGGTACTACAGTAAAATTCGCGTGGTGTGAAAAAGGGACTTGGCGTCGAACACCACGCAAAATCTTCTGGTCAAAGGTCATTGATGTAAACCTGTCGCCGAAAGTGAGAAACTTGCCATTGAGACATGCAAGCTTCAAAGTACTGAAAGGGGTTGTTCCTAAGTCAACTTCTTGGATAATGAGCTGATGTCGACAAGAAGTGACCCGTCGTAGGAGGGCCTTAATGAATCCCACATCTATGACACGAAACGGAGAAAATGATTTTGGAGGTGAAAACGATCAAATGATACAGGGTTCAGGGTGGCGGTCATGAAAGAATGGAACGTGAATGTATTGCAGCGGATGAGACACAGGTGAATTCTATGAGCGACTTCTCTTGAACATATCGATGACACTGACGATGGATTGGTAGTGTTAACCCCAAATATGGATGGTGTGACAGATCAATGGTGATATGACTAGTGAACGGAACAACCCAACCCGACTCGAATGCAGAGAGAAAGTGTCATGTTCAAGAGCGACTTGCTACCAATAAAGTTTCTTCAAGTTTTCTTCCCAATTTTCCCCAGTCATTGTTGACCAGTACCTCTTTATTTTTTTCAAGCTTGATGAGGATAACATATGCTTGTTCTATAATTCGCCCTTCAGGTGAACCTGTCCCTATGTTTTAACGAGCCTAGCGATAGTGAAACTCGTTCTCGTCCATTTGGACAAGTTTGTCGTTATTAGGTTTTAATGAGTTTAATGACAAAGATAACTCGGTCCTTTTCAATTTTAGAGAGTTTGAAAGGGATGGAAAGGAAACTCCAATGATTTTTTTTCATCATATAATCCTTGAGTCCAAAAAAGCGTAAAATAATCCAAAAGGGATGAATTTTCGATAGTTTTAACCAGACGAACAAGACAAGCGCTCAATCTTTTTGTGTTATAATCCCTCAAGTCCAAAAAGATTAAAATCTAGAGGAGGGATAGCACTTCCGATGACTTTAATGAGCCAGAGAGGCCAATCACTTGGCAATATTTTCATATTTTACAAGTCAGTTGAAAAGAGCTTAAAGGAGACTCGCTTTCCGAGGAACGAGTGATGATTTTGGGTAGCGGTTGATTCCAGGTAAGGTTTGGAATTTTCCAATCACGACAGTGTCACAAGGATGGCTAATAGAATCACTCTTTGCAGATGTTCCTCGAAAGGGGGTAAACAACCAAATGGAGGTGAATGATCAACTAAAACAGAGTGGAGGTGATGATGAGAACACGACCAAGGCTCAAAAGCTGATGATAATGCATTCACAATGGTTATTTACTGGGGATCGGTTCATTTTTTAATGAGATTAAACTCTGAGGGAAATATTTGCTCATTGCTTATGTTTATTTTTTAACGAGTTTGAATTCCGCGTTAAAGCTACTTGTTGGTTATGTTTATTTTTTAACGAGCTTGAATTCCGCGTCAAAACTGCTCGTTGCTTATGTTTATTTTTTAACGAGCTTGAATTCCGCGTTAAAACTACTCGTGCCAGTCATATAATAAGGATATCTCATCTAAGATTCCATCTTTTATGGAGCTTGCACCTTTTAAAGCTTTTCTCGGGATCCTTTCTTTATGCAGGCTAGGAAACAACCAATCCTACAAGTTTAAAGGGTTAGAGGACTTGCAAATTTAAAAAATAAATGAATGCTCTTCGCTTGCACGCAAAAAGGTTTGCATGCCCCCAGGTATAACAAAAAATTTCCAGGTTACCATATAGAAGCTCTTACTTTTGCAAGATAGTTTCCAACCACGTTGTAGATAGAAACACTTCCTGGCTTAGTCCATCTAGACCAGGGTGGTTCTAAATCCCAACCTCCTAACCTTGAAGAGGGAATATTATTCCAGTCTAACTCCCTTTTCCTGTAAGGACGGGTGTCAAACCAGTCATCTTCCTCCACAGAAACCTACTTTATACCTAGAGTTTCCTTGCCGAAGCAGGCCAGAGTGCATGCCCCCTGGGTTTCAGCCATATCCTCCCAAATCACTTGCGCTCATCAGGCGGACGGACTGGAGATCGATGAGACATTCCTTGCATGAAAAGACCATTTAGGGATGGCATTTGACTATTTGCTATGCATGAACCGAGGAATGACAACTGTTCTACAATCTTAACCATTCTGTCTTCATGCGGAAAACACATTACTCTAAAGAGTGAGGAGACGACGGCTCCCATGCAATAAATATAGTCACACCCAAGGAGTAGATTATATTCTAGGGGTCCTTAAAATACCATCATGTTCATGTGAATGGTTTTCCTTCTCAACATAATGGGCACATTGGGAAGGATCCCTAATGGTCGATTGGTTCCTTTGTCAAAGTCTATCAGATTTCTCATTTTAGGCAAAAGCGATGGCGAACCAAGCACTTTCCAAGTAGTTGAGGAAAGGATACTCACAGAAGCCCATTCATCTATGATGGTACCAGCCATGACCATTCTGTAAGCTTGTAAAATGATTCATAATGGTACACTAGCTGGTAAATGGGGTCTGCCTAGTAGATTCCAGTCGAAGGAAACGACTAGGTTGCTTGGAGGTGGGACCAAATAGACGGCCAGATAGGACTCTGATGAAATTCCTTCCTACGGTAAAGGAATGGGTGGACTGCCCCCAAGTTCATCGAAGTCTATGTTTACGAAAAGAATTTGAACAATGTCATTCTCTTTCTCTTCAGTGACGCTATCATTCGAAGATGATCCCTCTGAAGGCAAAATCGGGTCAACTGTTGCCTCGACCTTTTGACGTTTGTCAGGTATTGATTCAGAGGGTTCATTTTCAATGATAGACGCTTTGACCGACCATAATGGCATGTCAGTCAGATTTTCAACCAGTGGTGGACTTGGCAAGAGTTTCTCATATCCAGGAGGGAGTCGTCGCGGTGAAGCAGGACGGTCGTCCAAAACTCTTTTGGCTTTGTCTAGGAAGGGGCAACGGTCGACGACGTGATCGCCTTCACACAGTTTACAAGGAAATTTGTGATTCCCTTTTTGTGCAGATACTTCGCTTTCACTGGTTGATGGTGTACTTTCAACATGATCATCAGATGTTGATGACACCAGATTGTGCAAATGAGAAGAGCAGTCCCTTAAGATCCTAGGGATGCAAGGACAATCTCGATGATAGTGATCTCCTTTGCAAATGACACATGGAGATTTAGGTTCAGATAGTGCGATATGAGGATTTTCGCTAGACAACACATGGTTTCCCCCTTTTGCTTTTGGCTCATTCTTCTTATTTTCCTTTTTCTCTTTCTGCTTCTTCTTCTTCTGAGTTACTTGATCTTTAGCTTTACCAGCTTCATCAAGCGAAGAGGAAGGAGGAGAGGGAGAAATGGACGAAGTGGAAGGTTGGGGGGTAACTCTAGCATCACCTAGTTGCTGACTTGACTATTCAGGAATTACGGTATTCTGAAAGACAAAGGTAGAGAAGAGCCATACGGGCAAACCAATCGTCAACCCTGGAAGTGACAATGTGGCCATATGGGGTGCACCAACATCTCCCCAAGAGGAGAAAGGACTAGGATTTCCTCCAAGGGGAAATACTTGGTTGGTAGACTCCATTTTTCTCAACCTAAAGACCAATGAGGGAACTTGTGAGGTTATTCTGATTAAAATAATTTTTAGACGCTTTGACACAACTTGTTTTTTCAATTTTTAAAAGTCAAGAAAAAACAAAAGATGACTCTAGTCACCTTCGATTTTTAATGAGCTTGAAGTGAAAAGTGCTCAGATGGACCTTTTCCTTTAAGGAGTCTAAAAATGAATGAAAGGGACTTCTCTGGAAATCTAGGTAGAGGGATTACCAAACCAATCGAAAAACTACAGAATACTTTTTACTGTACGGCACTCAATCTTCCCGAATGACGTGTTTAGTGAATTGCGATTGATAGGGTGACAGACACGGCTTCCTAAGGATAATGGATATAGCCTATTATGGTCTCCCAATATATAATCAATGGTATGTGGGAGCACAAGTCCGTATTGGCACTTGTTGTCTCAAAGTGGAGGAATCACCCAACCAACAATGGAAACAACAGTTACCAGGTTTTACGATGCCAGAATACGTCTCTAGCCTAGACTTCTAGATGTTGTGTGTTAGGTTCCAAAACATTTTTAGATTCATTAAATTTATTTTATAGTTGATCTTGTTTAAAAATTTGCCTCTCAGGTTCACCGTGTGATGTGTATACAATTCCTAAAATGCAGTCTAAGATGATAAACAAATGTTTAATCTTCTTTTGGCAATGAAAATCCTAGCTCCTAAGGAAAGAGAAATGAGGGTCTTTCAACAAAGAGCATAGAGCACACACTAAATGCACTGTCCTAAATCAAACCAAGCAGTATAAATGCAAATGCACATGCATGTATTTTTTTTCAGCCTTCTTAATGTATGAATGACAAGAAGAATGCTAAGTGAAAATTTGAATTATTTTCCAAAGCGACAATACTAACAAATTTCTTTTTCAAAATGAAATGAAGATGAGGACGACACTTTGTGATTTCGAAATGAAAATTGTTTTTGACACTTGAAAAACTACTAATTCAAATCACATATAAGAGTAACAGTACAATCAACTATCAAGAACAATGGGATTCTCTTCTATGACTTAAAATGACACTTGCGACACTTCCAGATCAAGAAACGATAGTCTGATTACGCTACTTCTTTGTAAAAGAGAACTGAAAATGGTGCACAATACATAAAAACATTTACAGTTCTTTGCACAATGGAGGCGGAATGATGGAAGAGAAGGGGGTTTCCACAGAGATATACCGACCACAGACAGCAAGACTCTTGAATAGAACTAAAAGGAGCGAAGAAAAACCAAAGTCTGAAGGTAAAGTTAGCCTTCCCTAACCATCGCACTTGTCACACAGGGAATCCAGTATGCAGTGCACCTACTGCACATGGGAAGTGTGATGCATATAGACTACCTTGAAGGGAGGGTGTGATGGTACCAGTGTGATAATTTTATCCAGTCTTTGATCACAATTTACAGTTCAGTTCAGGGATTTAGGTCGAGTAAGTGATGTTCAGTAAATATAAATCAAAAGGGTTGATCTAAGGAGATTAATAGAGCCACCACTTAGGGAAATTAGAGTGTTTGCAGATCAATTGTTCAATTTATAAACAAAACCTAGAGATAGACTGAAGCATCATTGATCTACTTTGCTCTTGCATAGCAAATGCAGTTCGAAGGCTTGCTCGCTTGACTTCAGGCTCCGTCTATAAGTTTATAAAACAAACAAAAATAGACTAACAAACAATCTATTCGCTTCCCAGTGGAGTCGCCATTTTGTTACCGAGAATAGTGTCCACTTAGAGTTGCTATTCCCACTAAGACTGGTAGCTATCTTAGAAGCAAACAAGTTAAAACTACTTTCGTTTTCCTTTATGAAAAATAGACAAGAGGGGAACAGAGGACACCAACATTTGTCTTGCGCTTGGTTCCTTGCTCGGTTCCTCTCCTTCTCGATAGATCCTTGCCGCTCATTCTTTGTCTACACAGCTTCAAAGATCACCTATGGAATCAAAGCAACATAATACTATCGAAGAACATAGATATATATTCATAAAAAACACAGGACCATACATGTATTAACCACACAAATGCATATACAATCAAACATACACGAATGTGGAGGAAAACTTGAATAGCTTTATTAATATCAAGAATAGCAAGAGGATTACAACCAATTGTTCTGACCCAGCATCATCCTCCAGCAAGAAAGCCCTTCTTCACCTTAAGTAAAGCTTAGATCACCCAACACTATGATATTACACCAGAAAACCAACAACACTTCTCTACAAGATACAAAATTCCAGCCTCTGGATCTCTATGATGAGGGATCCATATATAGATGATTGTAGGGGGTGATTAAGCTTCTGGGATTTTGATTAGTGTCCTCTCTCTAATAGTTCTTGATTCCACTTGGAGATTGATGGTCTCTTACTCATCCCTAGTCGAAATCAGAGAGGCAAGTGTCAGAGGGGAAGTTTTTGGAAGATTCCATGATCTTCCACCTCGCAAACTGTCCCTGCCATTTGTCCATTCTCGCCCATTGCACCCTACAGAGGGGCCATCCAGTATGCATCGCACCCTTTACACTGGGAAGGTGATATGCATCACATCCTTTACATGGGGAAGGTGATATGCATCACACCCTCTGCACTGGGCATTCAATATGGTCCAATTTTGACCATTTCTGAGTAGTTTTCTATGGAGAACTTCTGGGAGATGATGTAATCAGTTGACCTTGTTCCTTTAGGTAGTGAAGCAACACTTTTAGGGAATTAGGAGCCCTCAGTTTATGGACATTTATTATTGGGGTTGAAGTGCCCAAAAATGTCTATAACACCTTTTTCCTTGATGTTAAAGGGGGAGGAAAGACCTTGAGTGACGTTGCCATCAAGTCCAAAGGGGGAGATTGTTGGCATTATGACACAAGTTTGGCACAGGTTTGGCTCAATGACATAAGTGTTGTCCTTGATGGCAACTCTCTCAAATAGCAGATCACAAGTTCAGGCTCTCAAAATAATAGAAAATGAGAGATCCACAAGTTCCTGATTCACAAAGCTGCGGTCATCGGAAGGATCCGCAGGTGCGCTGATCAAAAGGTGCGGACATGTTCGTAGGTGTACTGAACAAAAAGTGCGGATGTAAAATACACACACTTTCATGCAGAGAGAAATGCATGCACGTGGGTTGGTCCATGGTATTTAGTCCGACATTTTTTATGCTATGGTTTTGGTTCGTGGTTTTTGCATATAAAGTATTGAACCTAGGTTTTGGATCCCTAGTATTGGATCTCTACAGTTTTGGACCATGGTTTGAGAAAGGCCTAGACTATAAAAAGGAAAGGAGATCATTTGGCTGGAGACAGACGTGTTGAATATCTTAGGAAGAGCAAGATCTGAAATACTGGTGATAGGTTGGTGAGTTATAGCTAGACCTAAATCAAGGAGAAACCTGAGTATTACAAGATGGATCTAGTGATGGGTCGAGATCTCTTTGACACATGATCAGATCTATAAATCTGATAGTCTGGGGTATAATTGAAGTCTGATAAATTATCTATACCCAGAGGTCTGCAGGCTAGATACAACGCAGGTGCGGAGGTCCGCAGGTTCGAGACAATGCAAATGTAGTGGTCCGCAGGCTAGATACAGTGCAAGTGCAGAGGTCTACAGGTTCAAGAACAACACTGGCGCGGAGACCCAAAGGCTTCACACAGCAGAGGTGCCGATATCCATAGGTTTTTATTGGTGAAGTTGCGGACTTTTCTTAAAATATGTTTTAGCTGCTTTTGTCTATTACTGCAGTGTTCAGGGTTCTGAATAGGTGTTTGGTTGTTGTGTGCTAAGAAATTATTGATTCAGTATTTGTACAAGGAAGTTCATTGATTTCAAATCTATTTTATGTTTGATTGATATTCATGGATCTAGTTTGAAAATTTATGAAACGTGGTCCCTGGAAGAAAAGAGAAGGTTGTAGCCTTCTGTAGGTTGAAGCCTGCGTACTAGTATAAGACTGCACCGGTACAGAATCATTGTAAAAAGAAGTTTCTAACTGGAAGAAGATAGAGACATATTGCAGCAGGTGGTTTTCACCCACATTGGGTTTCCACCTTATATCTTGTGTTCTTTGGTGTGAGTGTCTGCTCTATTTTTCCTGTTCCTGTTTATTGTTATATGGTTCTGACACATAGATTAATGATCAACATCTAAAGAATAAATTAAATTATAATTATAAAGGGTATACATAAGTCAGATCTGCAAATAGTTGTATAAATTGAAAAAGAATTTGATAATACTGATTCACCCCCGCTCTCAGTATTATTTTCAACATAATGTAATTTCCATATTTTTTCCTTTTAAGATAAAAACCATTGAAAATTCCATGCTCTGAAAAATAGTTATCAAACTCTTTGTTGTAGTATTCACCTCCATTGTCTGATCTGAGACACTTCGACTTATTTCCTGTCTCATTCTCAACCAAAGATTTCAATTTCTTGAAAGTATCAAATACATCATATTTATTCCGAATATAATAAATCCAGGGTTTCCTAGTTGCATCATTATTAAAAGTAACATAATATCAAGAGTCACTGAGAGATAATACGTGAGCATTTCCCCATACATCTGTATGCACAAGCTCTATTTTTTCACTTTTCTTTTCCTTCCCAACTTTGAGAAATTTGACTCTCTTTTGTTTTTCACAAACACAATTTTCATAGAAATCCAAATCAACATGCTTCAAACTTGGCAACAAATTTCTTGAATGAAGAATATCCATCCCTTTCTCACTAATGTGCCCTCACATATGATGCCACAATTTCATATCTACTCCTGTGGAGGTTAAAGCATTAACAAAATTAGAAATACCATTGCATAAATACAATGTACCAACCTTTTCTCCTTTTTTCTATTACCAAGGCTCCTTTTGTGACCTTCCAGGTTTTGCATATAGATGTAGTTACACAACATTAACAGCCTAAATACCTTTTTGAAATTATATTTTTCTCCAGATATGGAACATGCTTTGCCTCCTTCAATAGTCATTGATTACCATTTTTTTCTTTATAAAAACCTTACCCATTTGAATGATTTTATTGGTTTTATCATCACCCAAACAAACCTGTCCAAAATCTCCTTCAACATAGTCATGAAAATTTTTCCTATCAGGTGTGGGATGGACTGAAGCCCCTAAATATACCACTCAGACATCAATAATATTCCCTAATGAAAGAATCAAAGCATCTTGCAACACATCACCTATCAAATTCACTTCATGATTTTTCTCTTTCTTTCCATCTCATTCTTTTCCCTTCCGAGATTTGTAGTCTTTCTTCAACTCTCCTTTATTCCCACATTTCCAGGACACTATACCTAATCTAGGTTTGGATCTACCTTTTCTTGACTTACTGTGATTTCCTGGGCTCCTTCCTCTTTCCATTTTTCTTCCCCTAGTCTTTGCTGTCAAAGCATTACCTGATGTCTTACCAAAGATTTTCTGTCACATTTCCTTGCTAAGTATGGCACCAACAACATCATCAAACTTTAAAGTAATAGATCTAAAGATAGATTTACTAATAACCATAACTATATCATTCCAACTTTATGGCAATGAGTGTGAAAACAATAGAGCACTAACTTCATCACCAATATTTACCCCTATAGAACTTAACTTAAGCATGTTAAATTCATTTAAATGATCAACAACAAATCCACCTTATAACAACTTCATATTAAATAGACGCTTCATAATATATACCTTATTTGAGGTTGAGGGATTTTCATATAGTTTGGCCATTGAAATCATTAAACCTTATGCTAGCATTTCCTTTGAAATGTTGAATATAATTGATGCTACTAGACATAACCGTATTGTTCCTAGTGCCTTTCTATCGAGAATATCCCATTCTCTGTTCATCATACTCTTCGACTTCTTTGAATTTCAATTCAATGGTAGGTACATATATTTCTACTATAAATAATGTTCCATCTGAATCTTACTCAAATAGTAGTTTTGGTCATTAAATAGGAACCCTTTTCTCCTATGAGTTTATCAGCCAAATAGACCTTCGACTATAATACCAGTTGAAGAAATAACCTAACAAAGAAATGAACTAGACAAAATATTATGGAAACAAAAACAAAGAAACACATAAAATAATAGAGACACAAATATACGTGGTTCACCCAATTTGGGCTACATCCATGAAGAAACAACCAATCCTTCCTTTTGTATTATCTAGCAAAGAAGAGATATAACCTACAGATAATCTGCTATAAAATCCTCTTCACTCTCACAAAGTCTACTCTCTCTTTCCTACTTAGAATAATAATACACAATTGCAATACAATTCCCTCATATAAACTGAGGGTTTCCTTTTAGGGAAAAAAATCCCTAAATTAACATAACTTTTACCATAATATCATCTTTCTAATGAATGAACTAGATTGAATACTAAATTAAAATATTTTACAAGGTAAATTTTCATCTATTTTTAGCTTTGGGGGTGCTGCCATTGAACTCCCACCGAGGGCCCGCTAGCCCTCAAACCCCCTTATTGGGGAGGATATATTGAAATTTGTTCTTCAATATATATACCCAACACATTCTAGTGTAGTCATCATGTATTTATTTCCATTTGTAGAAGGAACATACATAGGGCCACACAAGTCATATGAATCAGTTCAATCTCTCTATGTGATCTAGAATGAGAATACTGAAATGAATGTTTTTTGTGTTTTCCTAAGATACAAGCATCACATTACTTAGGTTTTTGTTTTTTTCATGACAAACACCCTCCAAAGTTTTTTGTATAATTGAATTTTGGAGCCTACTGTGGATCTTGCGATAGATCATTCTGTGGTCACTTCTTGATCAATCAAAGTCACTTACTCACACATGCTTAGTTTGAAATGAGTTCATGAACCCATTATTCTAATGCAAGCTTGAAAAATCATATCACAGTCTATCAAGACAATGTTTATACAATGTTCAACCCATGTCGAAAGTTAGTGTGCACTCTCATTGACAACCCCTCACTTTTGGTTGTGTTAGTACTTCTATTTTGGTGAGTTTCTCAAATTGTTGCTTTTGCGCACTTTCATTTTCATGAGTGTCATTTTCATGCTTTTGAATGTCGCTCTTGCTTGCCTTTAATTTCATTAGTGTCATTTTCATGTTATCTTCGCTATGGCATGCGTCGCTTTCACTATCGTTTAAATATCGTGGGTGTCGCTCTCCCTTTTCTCTTCATATAGTAAATGTCGTATTTACACATGTTAGCTATCACACAATGTGTATAAGATCATTTTGGTGGAATCCAAAGTTTATATTTGTGAAAATGAGTTGATATTACCATGTAAACACCTATTGCACTCATTCCAAAAGTTTTAAGCACTATCGCACAAGTGTCATCACGATCGTTGCAAAGTGTATATTTAGTGTCACACTTGTCATAAAGTGGTCAAAAATATGTTTCATTGAGGGAAATGTGTTGTTAACATGTTATTGATGATCTATGTTGTAATGTCATCAAGTTTTATAAGTATGTGAACAAATTCAAGTCTCATTGATCCCACACTTAGCCATTTTTCAGAAACTTCCCTTCAACCTAGCCTCATCTGATCTTCCTCAACTATAAACTGCATAGTTCCAACCCTCAAGCTACAACCCTATCCCTTGACATTGCAAAATGCATAGTTCCTACCTTCCAGGACTACACTACATAGTTTTAGTGCTCAAACCCGAGCCTTAACCTCCAAAATTCCATAATTTAGCCCTCCAGCCTGGCCCAATTGTGCACTGCGTAGTCTCTGAGCTCAAGCCCAACCCCTGAGCTCTTGAACTGTGAAATTTCACAATCACTAGGGTTTTCTCCTCCCATAACTACACAATTGACAGAAACAATGCAAAACCTGTAGCCTGAGTCACTAAGCCTCAAAACTGTTCAATCTGCTTGCAAAATCTAGCTTGAACTGTACATTGCATAGTATAAAGTCTCAAGCCTCAACTCTAAGCTCTTGAACTATAAAATTTCACAATCACCTGGGCTCCCTTGTCTTACATAACTTCACATGGGAAACATCAGTGTTCAAACCCTCAACTTGGCTCCCTGATCTCCCCAACTGCACAATATTTTTGCTCAATCCAAGACTAAAATGTGCATTGCATAGTCTCAAGGCTCAAGCCTGACCCTTGACTACCTAATATACACAATTGCACAATCACTGAGTCTCTTCCTTAGCCAGATACCCAATCTAGCTCAGTCAGTAGATTGTCATGCGACATCTTAAACTAGGGGTTTATCGTAATGATGTCATCTTGTCAAGAGTGGATTGAAAATGTGGGAACTCTATCATGCAATGGAAATACGATGAAGAAGGATATGGAGAAGGAGTACATAATATAAGACACATATGGAGCTAAAGAGATAAGATGATCATTGGGCAAGAATACGAAAGAACACTAGATTACAATAGAATATCAAAGATCAAGACCACATAAAAACTCCATCTGGCTCACAACCCTTTGGAGGGTGGATATGAAGAACAAATAATATCTCTCATGAAGATGAAGCATTGCACATCTATTGTTCAAGACAAAGGAGCAACAATAATGGCTCAACATTTCCATGTCATCAAGAAGTCCTTGTCAGCAGTGTCATGTTATGAGTCGTCATATGCCACCTCATTCTTGTGGGTTATGTAATTTGTTATTTGTAAATGTATTGTAAATTGGAAGTCCAAAGGACATGTACAGAACATGAAGAGTCATGTAAAGTTGAAAATTCATAGGAAGTCAAACAATCACAAGGGTAGTCAAAGAGTCACAAGGGAGGTGAAGCATCACCCCAGTGGTTATATATACACCCTCATTATACGAGAAAATGGATTTTTCACCTTGGCTCCTCCCACAAGGCATTAAAGAGACAAACTAGTTCTTTTGGGTAGCAAGGAGCTAGTGCTGTTTATTGCATACATTTCTCCAGGAACTTTTACTTAAAATATGAAGCCTGATGGCCAGCACGTTCTTCATGCATGGATTATGAATATTTATAAGACTATTATGTGAATGTTTGTAGTTCATGTTTTTTTCACCTATTCTAAATTAGTTGAAATATTTTGGTTATTTTAGTGCTTATCATATTGAGAATGTGTTATAATTATTGTTATGATTGTCGCATCTTTGTGGAATTGTTGTGAATATAAATCCCCTCTGTGGAAAAAGGTGATCTCTCTGTCCCAATGAGTGGGTCTAGCAACAAATTGAACAAACTAATGCATACTTTCCTATTTTATGTATAAAAATGCAGAGAGAGAAAGAAACCTACCTCGCTCTGATGCTAATCACTCAATCCTTTGGTGATGGCTTCGATCTCTTAGCTTTCAGGCTCACTCATTTCTTGTTCTTTATGTTTGAGTACCTGAAAGAGAGATAAAAAGAACAATATAAGATACAAGAGCATACAGAGTATATATCAAACATAAACTACTTGATAGATCAAGGAGTATTAAGCTAAATGCATAAATATTTAGACATTTATGGAAAGTGAACATCAAATGTATATATTAATGAATCAAAAAGGGAAGCATATAACCATTTCCTTGATGTTGGAGACCTCCTTTTCATGGATGTCCAAGTCCAAGTCAAGACTCTTCAAGCACTCCTTCTCCAAGTTAGATGGGTAGCATTTAGGCGTAATCTTAGCATAGGAATGTAGGCAATCAATGACCCAACATTCAGGGATGGAAGGGATTTGATTTATAGGAAGGGAGAGGGATTTAGGGATCCATAAATTAGGGAGGAAGGTCCACATATCAAGGGGAAGGCCCTTAAAGGTAGGATAAAGATCTCTAAATGGGAGACCTCAACCATATCTCTACCCAACAACATCTAGCTCACTGTTTCTTGAAGTTTCCAGCATATGAAGCTTCTCCTCCATATTTAGAAAACCTCCCAGAAGAGGTTCAATGTTCTTTTCATATCAAAACCTACGATGGCAACACTAGGTCAAAGAACTACAACTTGCCATCAACATGTGGTGGGGCAAAGATCGTTGGTCTTGAAATTTAGGGTTTCAATCAACCTTCTCTAGAATTGACTTAGGACAGTTTTTCTTCCATTCTTCAGGGATGTTTTATTATGTGTTTCATGATGAATACACTTCAAAGTTGTCAACATTTTATCACTTCGGGACATGGAATAGGAAGTGAATAGGAGGTGTGACAAAATACTGTGCAACAAATTCCCCCTAAAGCATGAATGCTAAACAAGGAGTGATGGGTGAAATACCTTACAAGTCAAGGCAAGGAATGGAAAAACACCATCAGGAGACCTGTAAATCAAGCATATACATATACATATCTCACATATCTAATATAAACATGCCTAATTATACATGAATATGCATATAATAATACATGAATCCATAACATTCACATAGCCATCCGAATAGAAGGGATCATGTGCATGGATCCACGATATGGATGCAACCATCCGAATAGAAATGATTGTATATATGGACCCACGATATGGTCACAACCATCAATATAATCATGTGTACAGTCATAAATAACTCACAACTCCACACAATCTGCATATTATCAGATAGAATATAGGGTCTTAAGCTTCATCTCAATCTGATCAATGTAATAATTATAGCATGCGAATAGATGTGTCAAATTCGAACATGATAGAAAACCACTTGATTACAAGTCAATGATGTAAATCGTTAACATGAATGAGAGAAACGACTAATAATGACAATGGATCTCAAGGTACAATCATCACAATCCACAAGTGTGAATAATGAAGTTGAAGTCAAACACCTTAAGAATAATTCGATCGAAGGCCAATGATGTAAACATGTCATTGGATGTGAAGAACTTGTCACTAACGCATGCAAGCTCCAAGGTACTGGAAAGGAGTTTCTAGATCATCTTCCTAGATAATGAGTTAAAGTCGACAGGAAGCGACTTGTCGAAGGAGGGCCATAATGTATCCCACATCATCAACATGAAATAAATGATATAGTAGAGAAACTAAGTTTTATTCATGACTGTGGAAGAAAGGCCAGACAATGCAAAAGCGATAACAATTGAAGACAAGACTTACCTTGAACATATTGGCGACATGACTCCAGAGTTTGGAAACATTTGACTCAACATGGGATTAGAGGTCATGATGGAGAATCAATATAATTAGATGAGAGGAAAATGGATTTGCCAAACCCAGGAAGGCAAGTGATGAAGTTATGATATCCCTAACTTGACACGAGCAACAAATAAGTGTCATGTTCAAGAGTGACATGCTCCCTTTCCATAAAATATAAGAGATGTTCGATTTCATTTTTCCCCCACTATTTCTAGTGAGTACCCCATTATTTTTTATCGCAAGCTTTAAGGGGATAATATGTGATTTCCATATAAGTTCACCCTTTGGATGAATCCATCCTAGTAATTTTAACAAGTCCTAGGAAGGAGAAACTCGATCTCATCATGATGACAATTCCTGTGTCATTTAAGTTTTACGAGTTCGATGGAGGTGAAACTTGACACCTTTTTCATGTTTAGAGAGTTTGAAAAAGAGGTGAAAAAGAAACTCTAAAGGTTCCTTTTCATAAATCGTCTCTTGAATCCGAAAATGTAGAAAATGATATCCAAGAGAACCTCTTAGCCATGTTCTACTAAGGTATTTATTTTTTGTACAATAGTCTATCTCAGTCCGAAAAAGGGTAAAACTTATATTGAGTAGGAATCATTTCATTTACTTTAACAAGTTTGAAATAACAAGTAATTGACAATATTTTCATGTTTCGAGAGTAAAAAAAAAGCTTAAAGATGACTCAAGGGGGTCTCTTTTTTATTTATTTTTTACACGTTTGAAAAAATGATAAAATAAAAATCGTTGAATTAGTCATAATTAATCACCATAATGTTCTATGACCTGTCGCTACACAAGCGAAATGTACATTACCAATTTCGAGTAAAAATATTAAAATATAAGTGAAAAATGCCCTAATTTGGTAGAAGTGTCATTTAAAAACTTATAAAAGCTCAAAAAGTAAATCCTTTTCAGCATTTTACCATTTTGAAAATCAGAGAGCATTTTTACTGTATTTTACCTCGATCTTCAAGGAGAGATTACGATCAATCCTGGACACCATTTGTCGAGTCATTCGCTACAGGTAAGAGATCTGCCTCTTCCCTTCTATTTGGTTTTATTTTTTTGCATTTTAATTGATAGAATAATTTGAATGGAGGGATTAGAAAAACATTATGTCGAGGGAGACCAATGCATGTTTTACCCATCGGACCCGTGTAGTTCACCATGCAGCCAACTGTGGCAGCGCAGAAAAATTCATGGACAGTTGCGCTAGCATAGAGTAGCGAATGTTTTGAAAATTCCTCCAATTTTAATGATCTATTTCTGGATTTTCTTCCTTAGAATATCATGAAATGTTGTTTGATGGATGTTTTATAGGTTAATCAACCAAAAAGGCGATCAAATGGAAAGAAAGAGGACACAAAGCCAAAGACCATCAAGTAGCCTAGGACCCAAATTTCATTTTTGCCCTTCGAGACTGTGGGTTGTTGAAATTATTCCAGATTCCTAGGATTAGGAGCCAGGCAGAGCTACTATAGCAGTTGATTATCTGGTGGGATGTGGATCGTTGAACATTCATGATTGGGGACAAAGAACTTGAAATAGCTTTCACAGGCATTTATTTCATTACTAGTTTTTCTAGAAAGGGACAATGACGGTTCTGATGCTGGATAGGAGAGCACTGATATGTTGATTGAGAGACATTGTCTAGGCACTTGAAAGACCTAGAGTGGGAAGATAGATATAAAGGTTGTTAGCGCTTAAACCTACCTTAGGCTGAAATAAGGTAAGACTCAAGGCTACATCAAACCACGCTCAGCCTCATAGCTAGCCCTACGAGGACAGGAGAGGGCTCTCTCCTGGTCAATCTCGGAAAAAGATAATCAACGGGGTTGAGATGACTGAATTGATGACTAATTTTAGGCTAGGTATGAAGTACAAGGACTTTGGAATTGAGTTTTTGAGGTTTTGTTGATTTCAAGGGAAAGGCAATTTTGGGTGCGTGGATGAGGCACAGCTTTTGCAGAGGTCTACTTGGGGCAAGATAGGCGATTGTTTTGATGCCTTTAAAGTGATTAAATGGATAGATCTTACTGGTGAGAGGTTAAGGAGAGCAAGAAACTTTCAAGAGTTCTCCTTAAACAGACGAAAACATGGAAAATTAAACAAATTTAAAGGCAGAACATAGCAAATTTATGGATTCTACCTTAACACTTCATTTGTTCAATTGTAGAAGATTAAAGAAGGAAAGCGGTATACATACACAACTTACAAGTACTGCAAGAAACACACCATCAAGACATAAATCCACATGAATCCAAAATAGTGCTGCAAAACCCTGGTCTTTCCTTTGCCAAAAATGCAGATAAGATATGTACAATAGAGTGTCAAGCTATTCCCAAGAGTCCAACCTCTCCTACTGAATGAAAATTTACATATATAGACCAAGCTATCCTCATTCCCTAACCTCTAGGGGTCGAGCTCCTCCTTTTAGGAGCAGTTTGAACTAATTCCAAACATAGCGCTGAAAACTAGGCATCCAAACAACCTATCTCTAAAAGAAGGGAAACTGATTCATTACATTAAATTTTTTCTATTTTGTGAATGAATCATCTAGAATAGGTAAATAAGTGCCCAAGTTACATCATGTACATCAAATTACATCAAGCTGGGTCAAAAATCACATCAAGAGGTGAAACTAGTCATAACTGGCCGCAATTCTGAGCTGGAAGGTGAAAATTTGACCAAAAAACCCTGTGCGTCGCGCCCCTGAGCCCTATGTGCCACACGCCTTTCCACATATTTTTGGGGCACTTCCTGGTGTTAAAATTGGGCATAGGATAGCTCGTTGGAAAGGTATTTGAGTCTACTTTCCAACCCAACTGGAATATTTCAATTGGGAGTTCATTTGCCTTGCCAAACATCAAATCTCCCAAGACTGGTCAAAATGTGCCAAATGAGGCTGCCTCAAAGCAGAGTGTTGTTGCAGTCAACTTTTGAATGCCTTCCTAAACTCCATATTGAGCTCATGATAGCTCATTGAAAATATCTTTTTGTCGTGTTATCATTTGACTCATCAAGAAAGTCATTTGGCCAACCATGCTAGGAGAAATCTTGATTTTACCAAGGTCACTTCAGAGGTGCATTCAATTCTCCTGAGGCAACGGTATTTTTGACATTTCTCTAAAACCATGACACTTGTGTACAACGTGAAGGAGGTTTTTCTTCTTTGGCATGTTGTGGACAAAAGCCTCTCTCAGTGTTTCAAAATTCATCTTTGATTGCTCTGAAACACCTTTTGAGGGAAACTTATCCCGATGTGTGAAACAAGGGATTTTGTCTAAATGAAGCGAAATGAAGGGGATAAGGGGCTTCTAAATTCTTGGGGAAATTTTTAGAAGTAGGGAGGGATGTTAGCAAGCAGGGGAAAGTGGAATCTCATATATTGAGTGAGGGGAAGGGGTCCAAAAGGGCAAAACACAGGCGTAGCCTAGAAAATTGCCAAGTTGTAGCAAGAAACTAGGGTTTGTGCAAAAATGAGGAATTTGGGGGATCTCAGTGATGGGAAGTGTTTAATAAGGTACATTAATGATATGGGAAAGTGTATGAACATCAGGATACAAGTTTTGCTAATGATTTGGCCATCCAAGAGAAATTGCCTTCAAAACCCTAGGAGAGGGAAATGAACCTTACCTAGGCACAACTAAAGCGTGAACAAGGTGTAAAATGACCCAATGGAACCTGACATGATGATAAAAACCTTCTGAATGATGATAAACTCAGGTGAATGGTGACATGGACTGAGATTTGGGCAACTTTGAAAGTAGTGAAAGCAAACCCTAGACCTAATTCCTAGTCACCAAATTTTGCTTGAAGACCCTTTGAAATGACAAAATTGACCTTGACACCTTAAAATCACTTTGTAAGAGCATATTTGATCACTGGAGGAAGGCTACAAAGGCTGACACTAACTTTGGCTCCAATGGGGATGGTAGCTCCTTGGAGGTGCCAAGAACGACAGATCTTTGGAAGAGCAGACAGTGCCTTCATCCATTGGGCTGGAGTCAAAAACTCAAACTAAAATGCATGACTAAAAACTGATTACTTGACGACACAAATTGACTCTCACTCAACTAAGAACTGACTCGATACTTAAACACAACTGACAAACTGGAAATATGCTCAATATGAAACTTATTCAATACAACCTACTCTAATTTTTCCATTCATCACCTGATCAAGTGAAATGGAACAACCAATGTAACCATGTAAGCATCCTGGCTACTATTTGATTTCTTCCCACATGCTTTCTGATGTGCAGGAAAAGGAAAGAATCGAAATGCAACTCCCATGGAAATTTGAACTCAAGTTGACTGCTGATAAACTTGCAAAGCACAAATTGACTCGAAGGCAAAACAAGAGGTTTATACCGATCTGGAATTTTACAAGGTGTAGGGGTATGTACAGTGTTACTCAGTGTTGACATTCTTACATTCACCATCAAACCTCGGCAAGTATGAATCATAGTTTTTGGAAAAGCGTGAAGAACAGAAGGCAAAACAAGAGGTTTATACCGATCTGGAATTTTACAAGGTGTAGGGGTATGTACAACAGGTATAGAATCAGTCTTGGTCTCTTGAGGTTCATCAATCTAAAGATGGTCATCACAAAATTTAGAAGAAAGGTCTTGATCAAGCTCAAAGGTATGCAAATTTTTGGTATTCACAATCTTCAAAGGGAAAGAATCAACTGCAGGCCGAGGATCTCTTCTCAAATACAGTATACTTTGCAAAGCCTTCTTGACATTCTTGGGAAAAGAGAAGAAATAATTTATGACAAAGAAAAAAATGTCTTGGATGAAATTCCAACTTGAATACCTGATCTGTCCATGTTGTCCTTTCATGTTTTTGTTGGTTGGGATGATCCTCTAGTGGAGTCTTTGGATCTGATCTCGAAAATGATTTAGAGTCGCTAGGTGAATGATTTCAGCCTTACTAGTGTCTGATCATTGTCCACCATCAACAATCAGATCTGAACTCGATACATGTACTAGGGCAATTTATAAGTTAAGTGTTATGATTACAAGCTACACCTGAGATCGACTGAAGTAGCGTTTATCTACTATGCACTCGCAGAGAAATGTGCAGTTCGAAGGCTACCTGGCGTGACTTCAGACTTCGTCTGTAGCTATAACTCAAATAACACTAACAAGCAAACCAATTCTTCCCCAATATGGTCACCACTATGTTAGCGCTTAAATCTACCTTAGGTTGAAATAAGGTAAGACTCAAGGCTACATCAAACCACGCTCAGCCTCGTAGCTAGCCCTACGAGGACAGGAGAGGGCTCTCTTCGGGTCAATCTCGGAAAAAGATAATCAACGGGGTCGATATGATTGAATTGATGACTAATTTTAGGCTAGGTATGAAGTACAAGGACTTTGGAATTGAGTTTTTGAGGTTTTGTTGAATTCAAGGGAAAGGCAATTTTGGGTGCGGGGATGAGGCACAACTTTTACAGAGGTCTACTTGGGGCAAGATAGGTGATTATTTGGATGCCTTTAAAGTTATTGAATGGATATATCTTACTGGTGAGAGGTTAAGGAGAGCAAGAAACTTTCAAGAGTTCTCCTTAAACAGACAAAAACATGGAAAATTAAACAAATTTAAAGGCAGAGCATAGCAAATTTATGGATTCTACCTTAACACTTCATTTGTTCAATTGCAGAAGATTAAAGAAGGAAAGAGGTATACATACACAAATTACAAGTACTGAAAGAAACACACCATCAAGACATAAAGCCACATGAATCCCAAATAGTGCTGTAAAACCCTGGTCTTTCCTTTGCCAAAAATGCAGATAAGATATGTACAATAGAGTGTCAAGCTATTCCCAAGAGTCCAACCTCTCCTACTAAATGAAAATTTACATATATAGACCAATCTATCCTCATTCCCTAACCTCTAGGGGTCGAGCTCATCCTTCTAGGAGCAGTTTGAACTAATTCCAAACATAGAGCTGAAAACTAGGCATCCAAACAACCTGTCTCTAAGAGAAGGGAAACTGATTCATTACATTAAATTTTTGGTATTTTGTGAATGAATCATCTAGAATAGGTAAATAAGTGCCCAAGTTACATCATGTACATCAAATTACATCAAGCTGGGTCAAAAATCACATCAAGAGGTGAAACTGGTCATAACTGGCCGAAATTCTGAGCTGGAAGGTGAAAATTTGACCAAAAAACCTTGTGCGCCGCGCCCCTGAGCCCTATGAACTGCACGCCTTTCCACCTATTTTTTGGGCACTTCCTGGTGTTAAAATTGGGTGCAGGATAGCTCGTTGGAAAGGTATTTGAGTCATCTTTCCAAACCAACTAGAATATGTCAATGTGGAGTTTATTTACCATGTCAAAAATCAAATCTTCCAAGACTGGTCAAAATGTACCAAATGAGGCTGCCTCAAAGTAGAGTGCTGTGGAAGCCAACTTTTGAATGCCTTCCTCAAATATAAATTTAGCTCATGATAGCTCATTGGAAATTGCTTTGTGTTTAGTTAACATTTGACTCATCAAGAAAGTCATTTGGCCAACCATGCTAGGAGAAATCGTGATTTTTCGAAGGTCACTTCAGAGGTGCATTCAATTCTCCTGAGGCAACGATATTTTTGACATTTCTCTAAAACCATGACACCTGTGTAAAAAGTGAAGGAGGTTTTTCTTGTTTGGAATGTTGTGGACGAAAAACTCTCTCATGTTTTCAAAATTCATCTTTGATTGCTCTGAAACATATTTTGAGTGAAACTTATCCCGATGTGTGAAACAAGGGATTTTGTCGAAATGAAGCGAAATGAAGGGGATAAGGGGCTTCTAAATTCTTAGGGAAATTTTGAGAAGTAGGGAGGGATGTTAGGAAGCAGGGGAAAGTGGAATCTTAGAGATTGAGTGAAGGGAAGGGGTCCAAAAGGGCAAAACACAGGCCTAGCCTAGAAAATTGCCAAGTTGTAGCAAGAAACTAGGGTTTGTGCAAAAATGAGGAATTTGGGGGATATCAGTGATGGGAAGTGTTTAATAAGGTACATTAATGATAGGGGAAAGTGTATGAACATCAGGATACAATTTTTTCTAATGAGTTGGCCATCCAAGAGAAATTTCCTTCAAAACCCTAGGAGAGGGAAATGAACCTTACCTAGGCACAACTAAAGCGTGAACAAGGTGTAAAATGATCCAATGGAACCTGACATGATGATAAAAACCTTCTGAATGATGATAGACTCAGCTGAATGGTGACATGGACTGACATTTGGGCAACTTTGAAAGGAGTGAAAGCAAACCCTAGACCTAATGTCTAGTGACCAAATTTTGCTTGAAGACTCTTTGAAATGACAAAATTGACCTTGACACCTTAAAATCACTTTGTAAGAGCATATTTGATCATTGGAGGAAGGATACAAATACTAACACTAACAAAGACCATCATGAATCTCCCACTATGAACAATTCTTCATACTATGGCCCTAATAGCCATGGCTCAGGCATTGCATGAAGCAACAAATTCTCATTTCCAGTACACAATCGATTGTCTAAGTCCCATGGTCTTCAATTGCTGTCAGGGTTTGTTGGTCAATATGAAGAGCCAAATTATGAAGTGAAAGTATGGAAGGCTAAAAAATTTAGTTTCAGATCCATCTTGATGACGTTCATCCTAGAACATGTGTCATAGTTTCGATATTAGTGGATAGAAGTTGATGCATCAACACCCAAAGATCCATGGTTGATGAGGTGGGGTGAGCTTATGCCCCAGCAGGGAGGTGGTTAGCAGATGTATTTTCCCCCAACATTTTTTGGATGGCTGTAACAACAACTAATCATGATAGATGATTGGGCATAAACTGGCATGGATTTTTGAGGAAATATTTATCTTCCACTTCCACCAGGAATACAGTGCACTCACGTAGGTAAAAACCAGTTTTTAAAGTTGTTGAATGTTTTAAATTTTTTTATATGTTTACTAAGATTTCATACTTATTATTTTTTCATATGTTGGACCAGAGAGACCTCCATGGGTTTCTCCAATAGCCAGACGAGTGGCACAACAAATAGAGGATGCTCCCTATGAGGAGGGAGTAGACCCACCCATTGAGGTGGAGCATAATCAAGAAGTCCTGACAAGGGGCATTCCAGAATATGCATCGATTGATGAGGTGCCACTCTGATATCAGAGCCACATTATAGGGGTACCCGCCAATTTATGTCGGTTACTAAATCAATTCATTAGAGTTATGTTGTGTTATCATGAGAACCATGTGGGTGAATAACTATCTCTACTCTTTATTTTCGATACTTATGTAGATTTAAGAAGCCATGTGTATTAGAACACAATTTTTAACATTTTGATGTAATAAAAATTTTTGCAAACACTGTACATATATACATGTTTTCCTGTTATGTTCACTATGTGATAGTTTTTGTTTTATATATGTCGCAGATGTATATCTAATACATAATTGGCCAATTTATCTGTTAATTTTTTCAAACATCTCAAAATATGTTGATAATTGATATAATCAAAGTCTCGTTCTAAAAGATAAACTTGCAAATACATTCTCAATATTTGAGGGTTTCTAACTAAATATTGTCTATTAATTTGTAGTACAATGAGTTGTGAATTGAGATTAATGACTAACTCTATAATTCCAACAGGAATGGCTTCTAACAAGAGCTCAATAACAACACTATATTCGATAATGTTATTAGTAGTATGACCTAAACCTATGCCTTGTAAATTGACTAACTCACCATTAGGGTCATAGATTGCCCATGCGTCGGAAGATAAATTTTGTGTACTATGACAAGCTCCATCAGCAAAACAAACATAAAGGTTTGATAACATTTGGAAACCAAGTAGAACACATGGTAAGTAGAGGAAAACATGTTTGCAAAAGAAAACAAACACAATAAAACCAAACTGCACACTAATGAATACCACACTAACATATAAAGTATTTACATGAAATCATGCATAATAATCTAGATGGAGCCCATTTTGGGACTTGTGTAATCAATCAAGAAAGAGTAAAACTGTAGTTTCACTATTGGCATGACATGTAAGCATTGACTCGACCAATTAGTGGAATGAAACACAAAAATGACAATGCCCCCATGCCCCTTGGGTAAGTGAAGGTTACGAGTTAGAGGATCAATGCCTCATTACGATAATGGGCGAATGGTAAAAACTTGGTGAGAAAGTATCATAATGGGTAATGCAAAAATATTAAGCTCATCGTGAGAAAAATATGCCCCTAAGTGAAATATCTTGACAAACTTAGGTTGGGTTGAGATTTCACTGGGAAAGGTAGCCAAAATGTTCCCTATATTTCCTTTGAATAACAATTCATGAACCAAAATAGGTGTATGAAGTGGAAGAGTCAGTATATCAGAAACAAGGGTTTGTAGTCAAGAAGAAATATCACCAAGGCTTAGGAGAAATGAGGAATGATGATGGGCATAATTCCATGGAGTTTCCTCTAGAGACATAACTTCTATGATACTCTCATCAGTCAGAAATGTCTCATTCAAAAGATCAGGAGAATCCCAAGAATCGAGCTAGGGAGATTGCGAATATGTGTCTAGACTCATACTGAAATGATCATGAATTTTAGAAGTTGCTGCAAAAGCCGCAACGACAACTTGATATGCTTTATCTATGGGGCTAAGCAGCATAACAATGCCAAAACTGTCAATCTAATCAGGACGGGGTTCAACCCAAGGATCGTGAAAAGTCAAGATCATGTTAATTGAAGCAACGTTTGGAGGTGGAAGGGAAAAAGTTCCCAGAAGGGCAGAGTCTTTGAAAATACCCACCCCAATGCTCTCATAAGGGATATCGGTATTCCCAATATATGGTACATTACCATTTGAAGAGTTGGAAGAGAAAAATACGAGCTGATCGACAATGACTATTTTCCCTTGATGAGGAAAACGGAGCACTCGGAATAAAGTGGAAACCACACAAAACATAACATGGTTCCAGCTACAACCAAGTAGAATACTATAATTCATATTGCCATTGACAACTTCTACTTCCAGGTTAACGGTTTTTCCTTCCAATGATATTGGAAAATCATTGAGAATACCATATGGGTGTGAATCTCTACCATCGAAGGCTTCCAAGGTATTAGGGGATTGGTTGAGAGGTGGAGATCCAATAGCTTTCCAGCATGAAAGGGAAATTATGCAAGTAGAAGCACCTTCATCAATAATAGTCATAAGAATAGTCTTCCCCTTGATAATAACTTGTATCAAGAAGGAAAGTTGATGCGAGAGACGCAAAACGTGGTTCTTAAGGTCAAAATTAATCATATTCAAATTTGTAGGATCAATTCATCCTATGGTGGATAGTAATGCTTGCCTTTGTGATGGACAAGTTTGAAGGACTTCCAAAGCAAGCATTGCTGAAGGTGCTTGAGTTAGATCTTCCATAATATTATAATTCTAAGTAGCTGATGCATTGGGATTATACGATGAATTCCAAAGAACACCTTTGGGGAGTGGTTGAATAATGGAATCATTACTAGGTCATTCAATATGAAGAGGACCAAAACTGGGCAGAGTAGAAGTAGAAGGCATATTAGTGGAATCATTTTCCATAACCGGTTTGGTAGGAGTTTGATAATATTTTAACCCAATAGCAACAAAAATAGGTGTCGTTCTAATCATAAAAAATTGAGAACCTGAAGATGTAGAGGATTGAGGTTGATCTACCAGTGAAGGTTGCTGTGACGGAAAGGGTTCTTTCAACACAACCGATGTTCCTAGGGTACCTTTTAATAAACGCCTAAACTCAGCATAGTGGAGACAATATTTGGTATAATGATCTTCATCACATATAAGACAAGGACATTGACCAACAAACCCTCACACCAGTTGAAGATCATGTGACATAGACGATCGATTGTGTACATGAAATGAGACTTTGTTTCTTCATGCAATTCCTGAGCCCCAACTATTTAGGACATAGTATGAAGGATTGTTCATAGTTGGATATTTGTGATGGTTTTTATATTTATCTTCCTACTTTGTGTCTTTCAAGTGTCTTGACAATGTCTTGTGATCAACATATCATTGCTCTCCCCTTCAATGTGAGAATTGAACAACTGAATTCATTGTCCCTTACTAGACAAACCAGTAAAATAAATGTCTGCGACATCTATTTAAAGTTCTTAGTCCCCAATCATGAATAGTTGGCTATCCACATCCCACCAACTAAGAAAATGCTACATTAGCTCTACCTAGATCCTAATCCCAGGAATCTGGAAGAATTTCATCAACCCACAGTGTCGAAGGGTAGCAATGCAATTTGCGTCTTGGGCTGCTTGATGGTCTTCGGATTCATGTCATCTTTCCTTCCATTCGATTGCCATTTTTGGTTGATTAACCTATAAAAGATCTATCAAAAAACATTTCATGAGTTTTTATGGAATAAAATATAGAAATAAATCATTAAACTTGGAGGATTTTTCAAACAAATCACTACTCTACACTAGCATGATTGTCCATGAATTTTTCTACGCTTCCAGCGCACTGCTCCAGTTAGCCATAGGGTGAACAACATGGGTTCAATGGGTAAAACCCACGTTGGTCACCCTTGACATAATTCTTTTCTAATACCTCCATGCAACCTAGCCTATGGATGAAAATATATAAAATTACAACCAAATTGAAGGGAAGGGAAAAATCTTTTACGTGCAGTGAATGGCTTGACAAATGGTGTTCGGGATTGATCATACTCTCTACCTGAAGATTGAAGAAAAATAGGGTAAAAATGTTCTCTGATTTGCAAAATGGTAAAATGGTGAAAATTATTTACTTTTTTGAGCTTTTATAAGTTTTTAAATGACATTCTTACCAAATTAGGGCATTTTTTTAGTTATATTTTGATATTTTTTCTCGAAATTGGTAATGTACGTTTCACTTGTGTAGTGAAAGGTCATAAAACATGGTTACGGTGATTAATTCTAATTGATTCAACAAGTTTTATTTTATCCCTTTTTTAGACTAGTAAAAAATAAATGAAAAAGTGACCCCCTAGAGTCATCTTTAATATCTTTTTGGACTCTTGAAACATGAAAATATTGTCGAGTGCTTGTCATTTCAAACTCGATAATGTAAATGAAAGGATGTCTACTCAGTATAAGTTTAACCCTTTTCTGGACTGAGATAGGCTATTGTACGAAACAGGAATACCTTAGTCGAACATGGCTAAGAGGTTCTCTTGGATATCGTTTTCTACCTTTTCAGATTCAAGAGACGATTTACGAAAAGGACCTTTATAGTTTTCTTTTTCACCTCATTTTCAAACTCTCTAAACATGAAAAAGATGCCAAATTTCACCTCCGTTGAACTCGTAAAAATTAAACGACACAAGACTTTTTATCATGATGAGATCGAGTTTCTCCTTCCTATGACTTGTTAAACTTACTAGGATGGATTCATTTGAAGGACGACATTATATAGAGAGAATATGTTATCCCCTTCAAGGTTGCAATAAAAAATAATGTGGTACTCATTAGAAATAGTGGGGGAAAAATGAAAGCGAACATCTCTTGTATTTTGTGGAAAGGGAGCATGTCACTCTTGAAATGACACTTATTTGTTGCTCGTGTCAAGTTTGGGATATCCTCACTACATCAATTTCCTTCTTGGGTTTGGGAAAATCCTTTTTTCCTCTCATCTGATTGAATTGATTCATCATCATGACCTCTGATCCCATTTTGAGTCAAATGTTGCCAAACTCTGGAGTCGTGTCACCGATATGTTCAAGAGAAGTCCTATCTACAATTTGTACTTCTTATAACCTATATGACCTTTCTGCCATAGTCTTGAATCAAAATTACCTACTCTACTATATCCTTTGCTTCTTGTCAATGATGTGGGATACATTATGATCCTCCTTCGATGGATCACTTCTTGTCAACTTCAACTCATTATCCAGGAAGATGATCTTGAAACTCCTTTCCAGTACCTTGGAGCTTGCATGCCTCAATGGAAATTTCTTCGCATCTGACGACATGTTTACATCATTGGCCTTCGATCGCATGATTCTTTGGGTGTTCAAATTTAGCTTCATTGTTGACACTCATGGATCGTGTTGATTGTACCTTGAGAACCATTTTCATTATTAGTGGTTTATCTCATGCATGTTAATGGTTTACATCATTGACCAGTAATCAGGTGGTTTTATATCATGTTTGACTTTGACACATCTATTTGCATGCTAGAATTCGTACATTGATCAGATCAGGACAGACCTCAAGACCCTAGGTTCCATCTGATATAATCTAGGTTGCGTGGAGTTGTGAGTTAGTTATGATTGTACACATGATTCTTTCTATTCGGATGGCTACGTCCATACTGTGGATCCATGCACATGATCCCTTCTAATTGGATGGTTGTGCCCATGCCATGGATTCATGTATTATGAGATGCCTATTCATGTATCATTAGGCATGTTTATATCATAAATGTCAGATATGTATATGTATATGCTTGATTTGTAGGTCTCCTAACGGTGTTTTTTCGGTCCTTGCCTTGAATTGTAAATCATTTCACCCATCACTCCCTTTTCTTCTTTCATGCTTTAGGGGGTATCTGTTACACAATATTTTTCACACCTCCTGTTCACTTCTTGTTCCACATCTCAAAATTCAAAAATGTTGACAAATGTGAAGTATATTTATCATGAAATACATATTGAAACATCCCTGAAAAATGGAAGAAAATCTACCCTGAGTGAATTCTGGAGAAGGTTGACTAAAACCCTAAATTTTAGGACCAATGGTCTTTGCTCCACTACCTACCCATCCTGATGGCAGGATGCAATTATTTGACCTAGCACTTCTAACATGTGTTTTGATATTAAAAGTCATGTTGAACCTCTTTTGGTGGGTTTTCTCAAAATGGAGGAGACGCTTCGTATGCTAGAAACTTCGAGAAACTTCGAGTCAGATGTTGTTGGGTAGAGATATGGTTGAGCTATCCCATTTGAAGCTCTTGATCCTACCTTTAAGGGCCTTATCCTTGAGATGTGTACCTTCCTCCCTCTTTTGTGGATCCCTAACTCCCTCTCCCTTCCTATAAATCAAATCTCTTCCATCCCCAAATGGTTGGTCATTGATTGCCTGCATTCCTATGTTGAGATTATGCCGAAATGATGCCCATCTAACTTGGAGAAGGAGTGCTTGAAGAGTCTTGGCTTGGACTTGGATATCCACCAAAAGGAGGTCTCCAACATCAAGGAAATGGTTGTATGCTTGCCTTTTTGAATCATTAATATATACATTTGATGTTCGCTTTCCATAAATTTCAAAATATTTATGCATTTAGCTTGATACTCCTTAATCTATCAAGTAGTTTATGTTTGATATATATTATACATGCTCTTGTATCTTGCATTATCCTTTGATCTTTCTTCCAGGTACTTGAATGTAAATAAAAAGCAAGGAGTGAGCCTGGAAGCTAAGAGATCGAAGCCATTAGCAAAGGACTGAGCCATTAGCATCAGAGAGAGGTATGTTTCTCTCTCTCTCTCTACATTTTTAAACATAAGCTAGGAAATTCTACATTCTTTTATTTGGTTTGTTGCTAGGCCCACTCATTGGGCTAGAGAGATTGCCTCTATCCACAGAGGGGATTTATCTTCACAATAGGACTAATCCGCTGGATGTTAGATAAATCCTTCTTGATAAAGTTGGTTATATGACCGTTGCATATTTATGGACTATTCTGATGGATCTTAGACAAATTCTTATGGTTCATGTGTGTTTCTATTAGAGTGGTATTATTACCTCTCTCTATGAGAGGCTCACCTTTCTTCCCCTTAGAAGTAGAAGAACCTTGAAACACCTATGATTGAACACTCACTAGGCACACTCACTTGCCTTTCGAAAGTACATGTGTATCACTCTCTCTTGTTGACAGTTAGAGCCAAGGAAAATCTATAACAATATATGGAAACTATGCCAATACTCAGTATAGGGCTCCTATTCCAAATGGTGTGAGGTCTAATTGAGACTTCACATCAGGGAGACCCCCTTGGTTGATGGATTTCTAGCATCATCAACCATTTCCTAAGAATGGTGGGAAAACCAATAACACCATTTTTCTTCAATAAATGAAAACTATCATGGTTTAGATGTCTAAATCTAGAGTGCCATAAGAGACTAGATGGTAGTGTACCTTCATAATATTGAGAGCTATATGAAAAATTTTGTGAACAAGAAGAGGTTCCTTGCATCTTCAAGAGTCTTTCTTGTTCTATCCTAGTCATGATATGTAAGTTGTCTAATTCTTTTCACACCTCAACCTTACCATCAAACATGTGAATGGAGTGCCCTTGATGGTGGATGTGAACCAAGGACAACAAATTTATGTACAACTTTTGGAGGTGGAGAACATTATGTAGAAGTAATTTAGGGAGACCAGGTAGTTTGAGCCTAATGGTGCCAAGTGTTGATGGCTTGAGTTTTGACTTGTCTACAAAGCATACTTCTCCATCTATATTTTCACTAAATTTTTCAAAGAATTCCTTATGAAATTTCATGTGGAACATTTCTCCTAAATCAAGCAACCTTTCATCTTTCCATGAAGCAAGTGAAGAATTAAAAAAGTCTTGAGTTACTCCAATATTGCAATGTCGTAAAATTTAATGAGTGGATTGATGTGCTTTACCTTTATCTGGATTTAGCGATTTGCCTTTCTCTTCATTTATTTCTTGTCTAATTCTATTCCAAGAGAAATTTCATGTGGAAGCATCATGTCCATTTATGTTTCATCATATACAATGAAGATCATATATTCCTCCTTGGTAATGTTTATCCTTCCTGCCTCTATTATTCTTCTTTCCACATCCTCTTCTACCACCTCTTCCTTTGGAAGAAGCATATGCCTGGTTCTTCTATTTCTATGAAAGGAACAAAAATTCATTAGAATACTGAGAAAATATCTTCTTCTTCCCAAAATATTTCTCTCTTTCCACAAACGTCCCCACAAGAAAGTCAAAGGAAATATCCTTAATTTTGTCACTAGCTCGTAATAATTCAAGATAATTAGAATATGTGGGATATAGCGCCTTGACGGAAGCTATGAGAGGAACATCTGTTTTAACTTCCATAGATCTATAGAATGCATAATAGCTTTGATATCATGGGCTAGGGCAAGGGGATCATCATATTTCAATTTAAGATTGAAGAATTTGATCATAAGTTGGACTACTTCAATCTTAGAATGTGAGTCATATAAGTATTTCAACTTCTTTAAAGCACTAAAAGCATTTATAAATGGTGCAATATGATGACTCACCTATATATTGACTGATTCAACAATCAAGGCATAGGCCTTACTTTTCTTATTCTTCTAGATGGCGATATCTTTGTATGATGTGGGCTTCTTAGGAGGATTCCCAACTTCTCCTTCACATACTCCTTTCCATAATTCATTAAAAATGAAGGTATGCTTTATATTTCTAGACCATTGATGTAGTTCTCTTTCCAAGAGAGAATTACTCCAATTGTGGAGATGGGTGAATGCAGTACTAAATGAAATTCTGAGCTGCGCTCAGAATAGTAAAAAAATTAATATATGTTTGTTGCAAATAGTAGTCTAGCATAAACTTTGTCTTAAAAAAATCATAAAATAATAATGCAAACAATGACACGGGTTCTCAACACATATATACAACCAAAACATGCATTACATATGAACCAATCATGTACCATTATACATGAACCATCCAACTTATATGACATCAAAAATAATAACATAAACCAACCAATGCACATGGAGATTTCAAACCAACATACAATATGAACCAAGGAACCTTATAGTGAGCACAAACTAATGCATATAATAGGAACATATAAACCAATTCAATGTTGCAAAATTAAACTATTAAACACACAAAGAATACTTTAACCAACATAGAGAATCAATGATTCCGTTATACCAATCTCAATTGAATTAGTGCAACAACACATACAATATATAATGAGTGACCAACATATAATATCCAACAAATACCATGACTTCAATGCACATATATTAATCTTTAGTATACAATTCTATTCAACAACTCCATTCAACACACATTCAATGCAGGTTCCACCAAGTGACCAATTCATTCCAAGTTGGGTATCACAAGTCAACTTCACAACTTAACTCTCACATCCAACACAATTAATATAGGTAAAAAATCTATTCAAATACATACATACATAAAGGAATTCAATCAATACACATATTTTTAACAAAAATCCACAACATTCAAAACTTAATGCAGAGAATGGATTAAATGCACAATGCACGACCTTCAAAACTCATTGCAGAGTATAAAGAGGCATTATCACAAGTTTCAATGCAGATAATGCTTCACATTGTTTCAATTTCATACATTATTCAACGCAAATATTACACTTCATTCCAAGACATAAAATTTAGTTAGAGATTTAATGCTCCAAGTTTTCACTAAATGGATAGGAAACTATTGCAGAGGATTGAGCAGGAAAAAATCTATGGGACATAAAACTAGCAAAATACATGAGTTACAAGGTTAAAATGGAACATGTTCTATGATACCATGCCAGGATAGGCATCGGTAACACCATGAATGAATTGTTTTCCATTAGAAAGAGTTATTACTAGAAATTGCACCGAAAGGTGCAAAGGAACGCCGATAGGAGTCAGGAATGTGGAAAAATCCATCTGTATTCTCATTTTTTTTTGAGGAATATGTGGAATCAGGTTGGTGCTTGGATGAGCTTCGTTGGATTTTGAGTTCATCTCATGAGAGCAAAATTATCCTATTGATGTTGGTGTGACCGTAAAATTTATAGCCTAAGTAATTTCCCTTCTAACTTAGCAAGATGAATCTTAATTAAGATATTGTTAATTAATGAAGGCTTTTTAAATGTTTGCACTCCAAACTTTTATGTAGAGATGGAGGTAATACAAGTGATATACAATACAAAGAGAGTAGCCATGCATGGAAAACATAGGCATGTGGATAATTGGAATCTGCTCTTCTTCATCTACAACTGAGAGAAAAATATTGCTACACTAACTAACTAATAAGGCCAATTATACCTCTGAGAAGATTTTGATGAAGAAAACGAGAGGAACTAATATAGTCTAAGAGGTAGCTGATGATGGATAAAAGGTGATGGTATAATCGACATGGATTCAGGTGACAAGGCTAGAGGCATCATCATAAGCATAACTATAAGTTATGGGGTAAGCTACATTGAAAGTCGATGAATACTTGGTGGGATAATAGGTTTGAGGTTTCCCATGGTCACCCATGCATATGGAAGTACCAATTATACACTATCAAATTCTGAATATGTATCTAATTGTGTGTGATGGAAATACATTTGAATTAATGAAGGGAGAGGAGATGCAATATGGATTATATTGATATTGAAAGTCACCCCTAATGATAATTTCCATGAAGTGGACAAGAGAGTCTTCCTTCTGAAATCTCATCTCCACAATGAATTTTTCAATGAAGGCCTCCACGTATTTTTTAGATCATCCACCCAAGTTTCCCTCTTCGAGCTTTCCACATGCCTATCAACTCCCTGTAGCGACGTTGAAGATTCTTCTTCATAACCCCATTTGAAAGAAGGGGAAGAAAGATTGTTTCTTGATCCACTAGGGTTGTTGGGGGTTGAGAATTGATTCCTAATAAGAGGGGGTTGACATCCCTCAATGATTTTTTTCCACACTGATTCAAATGTTTCCTCTTTGTGTTTCTGGCTTACTCGGAGAGATTTGCAGGTGTTCCCATGTGTTCTTATCTTTTGATGAGTAAAACAAATAGAAATCAACAATTTTTTTGACTGATCATCGACATGTGCAATACCCACAATAGGTTTCCATATTGTTGCTTCTGAAGATGTCATGCATTTTTCCACTTCCAACAAAGGGGTCGTGAATCCACTGTTGGTCATTTAAGCATCTTCACAGTCATTATGAATTATTTTATTGTATTCTGGGGCCAATTCATGGTGGTCTACACTGATTTCCTTGACTGAAAATAAATGGTGATGGTCTTCCAACTCCTAGTCGAGTTCGTCATGGGAATTATTGGGCGTTAAATTTAATTTCAACTAGTGTAGGTCGCCAGAATTGGCGAATATGGTGAGAATGAATAGGAAAAATTCCAAAGGAATTGCAAGCACTCTTACAGTGAATGATTATCTTGTTGCTTCCCTTCATGCCCAGTTCTGTTGGGAAGTTGCTCCAAAGATCAGAGTTGCACCCTGTCATCTAAGAGTCCCCGGTATCACCCTAAACAAATCGCAAGCTGCAAGAGAAATCAAGTTCATGAAAAGAGGAGGATATGTGTCAAATTCCAATTGAAATAAGGAGGATTAAAAGTATGCACTATGATTCACTACAATGAATAGTGTTTGCACATAGAAACCCACAAAAAAAACACCTTTGGCGTAAATATATATATTGGAGAGGGAGACTCTTGGAATTCATATCATTAAAGAAATTTTGAGGTAAAAAATGGGCCTCAAAATGAAAATGTACTACCAAAATAAACTTTATAAGGACCAACAGAATTCAAGATTATGATGTCAACCATAGGGGATGATTCACCATTTTTGGATTAAAAAAGTAAAGAGATTAAAAAATAAAAATAAAAATAAAAAAACTACCTTTTCAACTCATATTTTCAACTTATCTCCCTATAGTTTAACTCAAATTTTGAGCGGGAGCACTTGTTGTATGAAAAATTGAATTCCTCATCCAAGGAGTACCCATGTTGCATACTTTCGATAGACCCTACTACATGAAAAATGAGAAATACATGAAAAACATGATTGCAGTCACATTTTTTCATGTATTTCTTATTTTTCATGTATCAGGGTCCATCAAAAGTATGCAACATGTGTACTCCTTGGATGAGGAATTAAATTATGTATCCAATGAGTTCTCCTACTCGAAATTTGAGTAAAACAATAGGGATATAAGTTGAAAATACGAGTTGAAAAGGTAGTTTTTTCATTTTTTCCCTCTAAAATTTGATGATGTAATCTAATCTCTTTTTTTTATTATTTCCGCTATTATTTTATAATATTCCTTAGGAGACCCATTTCAGAGCTCAAAATTTCTCTAATGTCCAATTTCTCTTCACCTTCTCATTTTCATATTTGCAATATTAACATATTTACAATGTATTCACAATCCTTGAGGGTTAGGTGTCAACAATTTCAACTCTACTTACCCCACTAGATGTTGATTTACTGAATTATCTCTAATTACCTTACGATACATAACCTTTCCTCAAGAAATATGTTTGCATAATTCCCAAATTTCTAGAACAATTAATTGAGACACTTATCCTTGCCCCATAAGATTCATCATATCTATCCATTCATCTATAATTCCTCAAACTAAATGAATTTTGAGAGTATCCAAATTCAAATTTTACTGCTTATTCCTTCTTCAAAAGCGTCATCTTCCTTTTGTGACATTTTAAATACTTCTTAGAAATTATAATTTACAAAATAACCTTTTTATTTGTCAATAAATATTTGATGTTGTAACCTCCCCTAGTTGATTTCCTATGTAAATAAATAGAAATAACAACCAAAGTCACGAGACACATATTCCAAGCTGAATTTTGGGTAAAACATAACGATGAGGATCACTTGTGATCAAATTATGGCTATGGAAACTGGCAAAGGCAAAGTGGCATTAATTGGCATTTATTTATGAAAATAAAGGAAAATAGGAGAAAGGGAAGGTGAAGAGTCACAAATTTGCATGCAAGGGAAATTAAAGGAAAAATGAAGCAAATAAAGGTCTTAATGATAAAAAGGCTTTTGAGGATCAGTTCACGGTTTTTGACAGTTCTATGGTGGATTTGTCTCTTCTATTCTCTTTCTCATACTCTTTCACACTTAGAGAAATTTTGGAGCATTGTTGGAGCATGCTTGGATAACTCTAGTTTTCATTGGATTTGGAGAAAGAAGGCAAAGGAAAGTAGTAAAGCATAAGGGAACAAGTGGATCAACAACTATAATTGCATTACTTTGTAGGTAACAAGTGCATGTGTGATTTTCCTTGCTGATTATGAATGCATGGTATATGCATGTCATTATCTAGTTATGATATGTCATTGGCATGGAGGATTTCTAGGATTGACAATGGTTTTGCCTAGCCTTTCCATTTTCTGGATAGCCATGTTGTTGTGGGTTTTTCCACTCTTTTTTGTATTTTTTTTCTTTTCTGATTGGTGCTTGTAATTCCTTATGACTGCGGGTTGGAACAAGAGCTCTATAAGCCTTGGAAGAACTTAGGTTGAGTTACTAGTCCTGGAGCCTAGGTTGGTCAAATGCTTTAAAGCCCTTGGTGGATTGAGATACTAGTCCTGGAGCCAGGTTGGACGAAGGATCTAGAACCCTAGAAGGTTATGGGTTGAGTTACTAGTTCCTAGAGCCCTTAACAACTTGGGTAAAGATGAATCTAGTTGGTGTTAGTGATGTATGACTATGAGGTGGAATCACTAGTTGAGGGTTGAGGAGGTTTTACCTCTGGAAGCCCTGGTTTGTTTTTGTTTGTTTTATTCCATGAGACCTCACATTCACACTTAGAATATGGCACGAGGGTGATTGGATTAGAGAGATATTTGGTTCAGCCCAATCTATGATTGGGCGGTACGTGGAAGTCCCTAACTTGGTTGGTATTTTCCTATGTCAATAAGAGCTATTCTTATATTGTTATTCATGTATATTTATTGGAAATGCGTTGGTGATGTTATGGCTGAGTTTCCATGGTTTATATGATGATTATTTTTTGGTTATATGTTGTTTATATGATGATTATTTTTTGTTTATATGTTGTTTATATGATGTGTAACTTCTATGGCTCTTGTCATGATATGTTTAGCTATTGATTGATGACCAATGTATGGACTAATAAGTGGTGTTGCAACTATGTTCTTGTTGATTCTCAGATGAATCTAAAACTTTATGATCAGATATGCATTCATGACTTGTAGCTTACTTGTTTACAATATGTTTGATGAAATTTTTGTCATGTTCTAGGTATTCTAGGTCAATTTCTTCCTTAAAGTTTGCATGATTTTTTTTTTTTCATGCCATTAGTGATTTTGAATAGTCTCATTGATTTCTAGGCAGTGGTATGGAGGCTAGACTTAAATGATGGCTTAGAATCTGGGACCACTACATTTGAAATGGATAAATTGGGTTACAACCACATGGATTTGGGCTTGTGCATGTGGTTGGAGGCTTCCAACCACATGGAGGGCATGTCATGGGTGTGGTTGGGGACCCAGGTTAGAGAAAAGGGTGTCCAACTCAGGTTTTGGCCACCTGGGGTGGTTATCCAGCTTATGAGTGACATGTATCCCTTGTAGAATGTTAGGAGACATCAATTTATCTTCAATGTTAGGAGATGTCAGTTTATCTTCCGTGGTCGTCCCCACTTCCTTAATATAACACAGGAGTTCGGGTCATGTCATAGTAGCTCTTCCTCTCATGTTTACCCTGATGTCTCAGTGAAGCTGGGTAGATATGGGAGGGGTGGTTATAGAATGACATTATAGCTCCCAGGTTCAGTACTTGGACTGGATGGGTGAAATGTATTTGTCATGCATGCATGTCAGTTGTATATGTGTTCATTATGCATGCATTTTGATAGTAACTATTGCAGTTGTTTCATGTAGAGGTTGATGATGTTGATGTCAAGATGATTGATATGTTGATTTCATTATATATACATATTTTGTGCTAATCTAGGTTGATTTTTCATACAAGATAGTCTCCCTGACTTCACTGAGGTATGTGGATTATGTTTATATTTGGTTATATGACATGGTATGTTTTCAGGAAGTAGAGGATCAAAGATGACAAGAAAAATGGTGGACTACAGTTCACGGGATTCTCCCTACTGTTCAGATGGGAAACATGATGATGATTATTCCCTTGGAATAGCAAATACATTGATAAATTTGAAAGCATAGATTAGGAATTGTAAGGTAGATAATGACATGATAATTCAGTTACATAAAATACTTTCTAGGGCATAAGAGAAATAAGTAGAGGCATAATAATTTCATATGTTATTTCTACCAGAAAACATCTTATTAGTTAATAAAGTTGTTTCTATTTTGAATGATCCTAGATCTAGCTATAATTAAATCAATCCTAACCTAGTGGATAAGTGTGGTTTGAATAAATAAGTGCACGGAGAATATTGGTTAGTGCAGTTGGCTACAAGTACTAAGAAAATAGTTCATCATTGGGTAAGAGTGTGTTCATTTGAGTTGAATGGTATGTCTACATTAGATCATCTCAATTTCCTTCCGTTGGGATCATATAATATGCTCTTGGGTATGGATTGGTTGTAAATTCATAGGACTAAGGTGGATTGGTATGATAAGACTATTGAGTGATTGGATGATGATGGAGAGAAGAGAATCTTACAGGGTAAGAAGAAGCCTACATCAATGAGAAGGGTTAACACTATGCAAGCCAAGTGCAATAGCAAGAAAGGATGTGTGTTGTTTGTAGTTCGTATTTATAGTTACAAAGGTAAGGATGTTGAGGATGTAGAGGTATTGAAGAGGTACCCTATTTTGCAACAGTTTTAGGATGTATTCCTAGTATAGATCTTAGAGTTACAACCTCACAGGGAAGTGGAATTTTCTATTTAGTTGATTCCTGGAGCAACACCAACATCAAAGGCATTGTACAAGATGAGTAATCCTAAATTGGTGGAACTGAAGTTGCAATTGAAGGAAGTTATTGACAAGGGATACATTGGGCCAAGTGTGTCACCTTGGGGTGCACCAATATTATTTGTGAAGAAAATAGATAGTACTCTCAGGTTGTGTATTGATTACCTACAATTGTAAAGGGTGATGATTAAGAACATGCACCCTTTCCTACAAATAGATGACTTGTTCAATCAGTTGAAGGGAGAAATAGTGTTATTGGAGATGGATTTGAGATCAAGGTACCATAAGGTACACATCAAAGAAGACAAAATCTACATGACTGCCTTCTAAAATAGGTATGGGCATTATGAGTTTGTTGTAGTTCCTTTAAGTTTTACTAATGCTCCAAATACTTTCATTTGTTTGATGAATAGTGTGTCGTGTCCTTATCTAGATAGGTTTTTTATTGTATTCATTGATGACATATTGATATATTCTAAGAATGAGGAAGAGCACACATAAAACTTATCAACAGTGTCAAGATTGCTAAGAGAGAATAAATTGTAAGCCTAACTTAGTAAATGTCATTTCTTTTAGTCAGAGGTTCATTACTTGGGGCATATGGTTTCTAAGGAAGGTATAATAGTGGACTCAGGAAATATTAGAGTTATCATGGAGCGGGAAACCTCTAGAAATGTGTATGAGGCCAGATCATTCATGGGGTTAGCTGTAACACCCTCCTCCCACATCTACCCAAGAAACTGGCCAGCTAGGGTAAACACGTCACAAGAGGCCACTATGATTAGATTAAAACTCCTTGGCGAATTTAAGGAAATGGAATTCACAGAAAATTGAATGCAGTCATCCAACATCATCCAAATAACCTTCAGGAGACAAGTCAGCCACTTAGACTACCTATCTCTGGGTCCTACTATCTTCCCAGAAACTTAGGGCATGGTAATGCTCCCTAGACACTGCCCAGGCGAGTTAATATCAGGACTAGCACTCCCCAAACACTGGCCAGGTGCTTTATAATGCGTCCCATACACTGCCCAGGTGATTTAGTCTCCAACTAACTCTCTGTTTTGCTAGAATTTAGGGATTTGAGCCACCCTTTTCAGCCCAGAGCCAGGGACACCACCCAAAATGGAATGATCCCTTAGAATTAGTAAGGATGCAAGGAAACAAGGATGAAAAAGCAATAAGACGAACATGATCATAACCATACCCCTACTATCCATGACAATAATTTTGTCAAACATATCATCAACATGTAACCTATAGGTGTAAATAACAGAATTAAGTGTAGGGACCTCATACTTATATGAGAATATCTATGAAACATTGTTCCCTCATGCAATTTGCTACATTATCCTCCATTAATGCATAAACACATTATCCATTCATATACAAGTAAAAACGTGATGATAGCCATACATAACTACTATCATGAAATGTGCATATAACCATCATAATAGGAACATAAATACAATAAATATATTAACCATCAAATCCATAAATATATTAGTAACTTTACACATGAAAATCAAGGGAATGGATTTCTCGTTAATAAATCAAATGAACTAATCGGAGATGGGACTACCACATTCACCAACTTGTTGTTTTGTTTCCACAGGGGGCCACAAGAGAGCTTAGTCATTTATCCAGCCCTGTAATGCCCATTGTTTCTCTACACCAAGAGAACTCAGAGCTCACAGATTTTGTCAATGCATATGCAGTATTCTTCAAAGTGTCCAACTTTACCAGCAACACCTTTTTGTCTTCTATCGTATCCCTCCCAAAGTGATACTGAACATCAATGTGCTTTGTCTTTGAATGATATGTAGGGTTCTTTGCCAAGAAAATTGCACTTTGGCTGTTACAGTCTATCCTTATAGTTCCCTATACTAACCCCATACTTGAACACAATCTCTGCAACCAAACTGCTTCCTTGCTTGCATGAGTGGCTGCCATGTATTCTACCTCTGTAGTTGATAGTGCCACTATAGATTGTTTCTTACTCATCCAACTCGCTGCATATCCAAATAGGTTAAACACATACCCACTTGTATATCTTCTTTAATCCAGATCTCCAACCCAGTCTACATCATCAAAGCCATGAATATCCAACACTCTATCCAATCCTAGCCTTCCTTGGTAGCACAAAACTTAATCACTAGTGCCATGGAAATACCTGAAAACCCGCTTCACTATTGCCCATTGCTTCTTCCCTAGTTTTGACATAAGCATGCTCAATACTCCCACTGCATGTGCAATTTCTAGTCTAGTATAGACCATCACATACATCAGGCTACCCACTACACTTGCATATGGAACACATAACATGTCCGCTTCCTCTTCTTGTGTCTTGGGACACTGTTTAACAAATAATTTTACACCTACAAGAATATGAACCTTCATTCATTTACTATCCTACATATTAAACCTCTGCAATATTGTCTCGACATACTTCCTCTGGTTTAACCATAGCTTCCTCTTTGTCCTATCTCTTTTAATTTCCATGCCCAAAATATAATTTGCAGTGTTAGGGCCTAAATCTACCTTAGGCTGAGAAAGGTAAGATCTAGGGTAACAGCAAACCACGCTTAACCTGGTAGCTAGCCCTACTAGGTCGGGAGAGGGCTCTCTCCTGGTCAATCTCAGCAAAATATGATCAATGAGGGCTTGATATGACTAATATGTTGACTGATTTTAGGTTAGGTATGTGTGTAAATGAGTTTGATTGAATAAAACAATGTTTTTGTTGGCTCAAATGGAAAGGCAAATTTCGGGTGCAGGGAATGAGGCTTAGTTTTGCAGAGATCTCAATGGGGCAAGGTAGGCAACTGATTTGGCACTTCAAATTGAATGGGATGGAGAGATCAGATAGGTGAGGAGTTGAAGAGGGCAAGAAAACTTAGGGATTCTCTTCAAACAACTGAAAACATCAAAAACTAAAGCAAACCCTAGGTAGAGTACTGCAATTTCAATGGATTCTACCTTTACCCTCGTTTGTTAGTTAAGAAGAAACAAGATAGATAATGGCATACTTAACGCATAAGTAAATTCAAAATTACAGAAGAAATCACTACACCAAAACAAAATTCCACATGAATCCCAAAGAGTGCTGCAAACCCTGGTCTCTATTCCTTAGCCAAAACTACTGATATGAGTAAACAATAAAGCTCCAAGCTTTCTCAAAAGTCCAACCCTTGCTAATGACTGAAAAATCACAAGATATAGGAAAAAAAGAACTCATCCTAGCCTCTAGGGGTTGAGCTCATGAGTTTAGGAGCTGTTCTAACTAATTCTAAATTGAGAACTAAAAAATAGGTAGTGGAACAGCTTGCCTCTAGAAACTATGGAACTGATTCATTCAGTTGCAAACTACTTTTTGATGGATGAATCTACCTCTATGAGTGAAAATTTAACATAATTACATCAATATCCATAAATTTACATTAAATTACTTCATAAGTTTGACATTAAGAAGGAAAAAAGTCAAACTGTTAAGAAACTAGGCGAAACACAGAGTATTCTTGGTCAAATTGAGCAAAATTTCCCCAATGCGCTGCGCTGATTTCTCTATGCATAGCGCATTTTTGCAGCTGCTTTTGAAAACCTTCCCGATGTCCAAATTTTCTCCAAGTGTACTTGTTGGAAATTTCTACCTTTCTAGTTTCCAAAACAAGTTGAATTTTTGAATTTGGCCTCCATTTTCCCCTCCAAAATTGAGTTCTCCCAACACTGCTTCTTGTGTGTCCAAAAAGGGGCAGAAATGTCACTTTTGGGGTGTTTTTAACCTTTTTGGGGGCTCAAACCCTGTCAAAATTTCTTCGCCATTTGTGGGCATGCATATTTTTTCATGAAAAATCTAAAAATGCTGAGTTTTCCTCAAAAGGAGGTCCCCATCAAAAGCGCGCGCCAGGTGGCGCAGCGCATCGGGCATAAAAACCTGTGTTTTAGGCCAAAAATTTCAAAATTGCAAAAAGCGTCCCAAATTTCTTGAAATTTGGGCTGAGAATCCTCCATTAAGTACCATGTTGGGCCAAGGAAGCCTCAGCCAAGATATGAAGTCTATCTTGCTCTTTTCGCTTCCTCGATGCTTTCTTCAACTTGGCCTTCAAGTCCCTGATTCTTGCCTTGCAACTTTTGTTTCTCGCCAAGTAATGGTAGGTCATGTTTCTCAACATGTTTTTCTCATTGTTGGCCTTCTCTAGCATCCTTTCTAGGTGCATGTTTGTTCTCTCAAGCCAAGATTCACGATCAGCTTTGAATTTCTTGCTCAAGTGTGGTCAATTTGATTTTCCTCCTCTTGGCAGCTTGCCAGTTTTGCCTTCATGTTTTTGAGCACCATGTATGAGTGGGACTGATGAGAGCAGGGTTTGATGCTATTTGTAGGATTTTAGGGAATGAAAGGGTTTAGGGGATGATATCTATGGTTTGGGATGGCAATTAGGGTTTTGGGGATATTTGACTAAGGTTTGGGATAGTGGGATTAGGGATTTAGGGTTAGTTGATTAGGGATATTAGAAATGTGGAATGGGTAGATGAGAATGTAAAGGGAGGGAGAAAATGATTGAGGGAATGAAGGAGTGAGGGAGTGAGAAATGGCATAGTGGAATTAGCAGCTAAACATACAATTTTCAAACCCTATGCAACTGCTTTTGGCAAGAAATGTAAAGAGGTAGGGTTTTGATTTTTTCTCATTAAATCACCATAAACACCAAGGTAACTCATTCATTGGTCATGGAGGGATGTTAAATTACTTGGGAAATGAAGAATTTAAAAATTTTAGAGTATTTGGAGGAAGATTTGAATGGATTTCAGGCTTTTTAGTCCAATGCGTAGCGCCACCTCAATGCGTCGTGCCAGTTCATTTTTTACACTGCACAATGCGTAGCACCTTTTCGCAGGAGACTTTTGGAGGCCTTCCTGGTGTCAAAATTGGGTGTAGGATAGCTCATTAGAAATCTTATTGAGTCTACTTTCCAACTCACCTAGAATGTTTCAATTTGGAGTTCCTTTTCCCTATCAAAAATCAAATCTCCCAAGACTGGTCAAAATGTGCAAAATGAGGCTGCCTAAAGGCAGAGTGTTGTTGCAGTCAACTTTTGAAATTCTTCCTCAACTCCAAATTGAGCTCATGATATCTCATTGGAAATATCTTTGTGTTTGGTTATCATTTGAAACATCAAGAAAGTCATTAGGCCAACCAAGCTAGGAGAAATCTTGATTTTCCCAAGGTCACTTCAGAGGTGCATCAATTCTCGTGAGGCAACTGTATTTTTGACATTTCTCTAAAACCATGACACCTATGTAAAATGTGAAGGAGATTTTCTTCCTTGGCCTATTTTGGACAAAAAACTCTCTCAGGTTTCCCAAATTCATATTTTCTTTCTTAGAAACATCATTGGAGTAAAACCAATCCCGATGTGTGGAATAGGGGATTTGTCGAAATGAAGTGAAATGAAGGGGATAAGGGGCTTATAAATTCTTGAGAAAATTTTTGAAGGTAGGAAGGGATGTTAGGAAGTAGGGGAAAGTGGAATTTCAAATATTGAGTGAGGGGAAGAGGTCCAAAAGGGAAAAACACAGGCCTAGCCTAGAAAATTGTCAAGTTTTAGCAAGAAACTAGGGTTTGTGCGAAAATGAGGAATTTCAGGGATATCAGTGATGGGAATTGTTTAATAAGGTATGTTAAGGATAGGGGAAGGTGTATTAAAATCAAGATTCAGTTTTTGCGGATGATTTGACCATCCAAGAGAAATTACCTTCAAAACCCTAGGAGAGGGAAAGGAACCTTACCTAGGGACAACTGAAGCATGAAAAAGGTGTAAAATGACGCAGTGGAACTTGACATGATGATGATGATGCCCTGAATGATGGTACACTTAGCTAAATGGTGACATGGGCTGAAATTTGGACAAATTTGAAAGGAGTGAAAGCAAACCCTAGACCTAATACCTAGTGACCAAATTTTACTTGAAGACTCACTGAAATGACAAAATTTGACCTTGACACCTTAAAATCACTTTGTAAGAGCATGTTTGATCACTGGAGGAAGGATGCAAATACTGACACTAACAATGGCTCCAATGGGGATGGTAGCTCCTTGGAGGTGCCAAGAATGGTAGGTCTTTGGGAGAGCAGACCAATGCCTTATACATTGGGCATTGGAATAAAAAACTCAAGTTGAAATGCGTGACTCAAAACTGACGACTTAACGACACAAATTGACTCTCACTCAATTAAAAATAGACTCGATACTTAAACACAACCGACAAACTGGAAATGATGCTCAAAGTAGAGCTTATTCATCAAAGCCTACTCTAACAGTTTCATTCATCACTTGATCAAGTGAAATGAAACAACCAATGCAACCAAGTAAGTATTCCATCTTCTATTTGAATTATCCACAAGTGCTTGCTTATGAACAACAAGAGAGAACTATTGAAAGGCAACTCCCATGAAAACTTGTGAACAGATCCATTGAATACTATGTATTCTCTATCCGCCTCCAAAAACACTGCATAAGGATCTCGAAATTCATGCACACTGGGACTTAACTCATCCAATGGATTACTTCTCTTCTCTTCATACCAGGAATACAAACTTTGATTTGAGCTTTGTGATGAGACTCCTGCTAAAAATGACAAAGAAACCGACTGTCGGATCAAGTTTGTATCAATACTTTTGTCAATATCACAGATAGGAGAAGGAATTTGACTACAAACATTATCCAACACATCAGCTATTGGATCGTGAAAAACTTGAAAAGACTGCTGCAACCCATTTTCTATTGGGTTTGATGAGATTACATGATTTCCTACAGGCTGCTCATCCTTTACTGAAAATGTACTATGCAAATTTTCCTTCAAAAACTGAAATGATTCAAAATAGAAAGGTACAGAATCATCTTGCATCATTTGATCATACCTACCAGCTTCCAAGTATTCATCTGCAACTTGACAATCAATGGAATTCAAGGGTTACAAATCTGGATATGAGAAGTCTTGAACAAGGTTTTCATTGCCCTCAAGATGGTCCAAATCAAGACTTGTCGACAATTGGTTTTTGATTGCATGAATGTTGTCTTTGATGAACTGAAACGAAGCAAAACAAAAAGGCAAATATCCTTCACTTACTTCAAAATTTGCTGCACTTTCCTCATCATTGTCATAGCTGTTATGCATCAGTTGATCATTGTGCTCGAGCTGTTGAAAGTGAACTTCCTCCTTCCACAAACTAGCTACTGAATTCTCTGCAAGATTAACTTCTGTTTGGAGAACATAATCATCATCATATTGATCAAACTGAGGCAAATCGTCAGTATAAAACACATCATCAAGCATACATGTCATATCAACAGATATCTCTTCTCCAAGATGATCTATAAGACAATCACTATCATATCTATGACAACTGGGATAAGAAAGAAAATGTTTTGGAGCAGCCATTTGTTCTTCTTCAATTAGCGAGTGATGGGCTTGAACACTATACTCATTCCTTGTGGTGATCCTTTTGCATCATCTCTTCCACTGCACTTACCAATATGTCAAGCTTTACCTCTAGAGATGTCGATTCCTCTAGATCTATGTTTTTCATCTCTTCTTCCTTCAACTTTGCACTTCGGATTAGCCAATGAGCCTCTACATCTACTGCACTGTTTTTCATCTCTTCAAGGGTTGCAAGGTTTCTTTCTCTCAGCTGAAACTCCATTTCTGGATAAAAGGCTTTTGGGTAATGCAAGAGAGTATATCCAGGAGGAGGTCTTATATTAACCGCCATCGAATAATAAACTTGGTTAAATCTGGCAGAAAATTGTTGTACTATCTCTCCTGGTTGTCTTTTCAACTAGTTATACTCTTCTACAATCAAGAAAGGGTTCTGTCTGACCACCCACTTGTCAAGGAAAACTTTGAAAAACTGCTGGAAATCTGAGATGCTCACATCAGGCAGGGTTTTGAACCAACTCTTGACTTTGCGTTGCAAAGAAAGAGCAAAAAGCCTAATACTGACATCCTCTTCATCAACTTCAAAAAGATCAAGAAAAGACTCAAAATTCAATACATGTCTCTCAACAGTGATATTTTCGTGTTCACCATCAAATCTTGGTAGATATAGGTTGTGATTTTTAGGGAAATCATGGGATATAGGAGGTAAAATCAGAGGCTTGTATCGATCTGGAATTTTACAAGGTGTAGGAGTATGTATAGAAGGTGTAGAATCAGTCTTGGTCTCTTAAGGCTCATCAGTTTGAAGATGGTCATCACAAAATTCGGAAAAAGGGTCTTGACTAAGCTCAAAGGCATGAAAATCTTTGGTATTTACAATCTTCAAAGGGAAGGAATCAAATGCAGACCGGGGATCTCTTCTCAAACATAGTATACTTTGCAAAGCCTTCTTGACATTCTCAAGAAAAGAGAAGAAATAATTTAGAACAAAGAACAAAATGTCTTGAATGAAATTCCAACTTGAATACCTGATCTTTCCATATTGTCCTTTCATGTTTTTCTTGGTCAGGTTCATCCTCCAATGGAGTCTTTGGATCTGATCTCGAAAATGATTTGGAATCGCCAGGTGAATTATTTCAGCCTCTCCGGTGCCTGATTGTTGTCCACCATCAACAATCAGATCTGAATTTGATACATGTTACTGGGGCAATTTGCAAGTCAAATGTTCAGCTTATAAGACTAGACCGGAGATTGACTGAAGTAGCTTTTAGTTCGAAGGCTTCTTGGCATAACTTCAGGCTCTGTCTATATTTTATAAAGCAAGAAAACTAACAAACAAATAAGCTTTTCTTCCCGAGTATGGTCGCCACTATGTTAGGGCCTAAATCTACCTCAGGCTGATAAAGGTAGGATATAGGGTAACATCAAACCACGCTTAACCTGGTAGCTAGCCCTACCAGGTCGGGAGAGGGCTCTCTCCTGGTTAATCTCAGCAAAATATGATTGATGAGGGCTTGAGATGACTAATATGTTGACTGATTTTAGGCTAGGTATGTGTGTACATGAGTTTTATTGAATAAATGATGTTTTTGTTGGCTCAAATGGAAAGGCAGATTTTGGGTGTGGGGAACGAGGCTCAGTTTTGCAGAGATCTCAATGGGGCAAGGTAGGAAACTGATTTGGCACTTCAAATTGAATAATATGGAGAGATTAGATAGGTGAAGAGTTGAATAAGGAAAGAAAACTCAGGGATCCTCTTCAAATAGCTGAAAACATCAAAAACTAAAGCAAACCCTAGGTAGAGCACTGCAATTTCAATAGATTCTACCTTTACCCTTGTTTGATTTAATTAAGAAGAAACAAGATAGATAATGGAATACATAACACATAAGTAACTTTGCAATTATAGAAGAAATCACTATACCAAAACAAAATGCCACATGAATCCCAAAGAGTGCTGCAAACCCTGGTCTCTATTCCTTAGCCAAAACTGTTGATATGAGTATACAATAAATCTCCAAGCTTTCTCAAAATTCCAACCCTTGTTATGACTGAAAAATCACAAGATATAGGAAAATAAGAACTCATCCTAGCCTCTAGGGGTCAAGCTCATGAGTTTAGGAGCTGTTCCAACTAATTCTAACCCAAGAACTAAAAATTAGTCAGTGGAACAACTTGCCTATAGAAACTAGGGAATTGATTCATTCAGTTGCAACCTACTTTTTGATGGATGAATCTACCTCTATGAGTGAAAATTTACATAATTACATCAAGATCCATAAATTTAAATTAAATTACATCATAAGTTTGAAATTAAGGAGAAAATTCAAACTGTTAATAAACTAGGCGAAAAACAGAGTATTCTTGGTCAAACTGAGCAAAATTTCCCCAATGCGTTGCACTGATTTCTCTATGCATAGTGCCTTTTTGCAACTACTTTTGGAGGCCTTCCCGGTGTCCCAATTTGTTACAAGTGTGCTTGTTGGAAAGGGCTACCTGTCTAGTTTCTCAAACAAGTAGAATTTTTTGAATTTGGCCTCCATTTTCCCCTCCAAAACAGAGTTCTCCCAACACTGCTTACTGTGTGTCCAAAAAGGGGTAGAAATGTCATTTTTGGGGTGTTTTTGACCTTTTTGGGGGCTCAAAACCTGTCAAAATTTCTTGGCCATTTGTGGGCATGCATATTATTTCATGAAAAATCTGAAAATGCTAAGTTTTCCTCAAAATTAGGTCCCCATCAAAATCGCATCGTGTAGAAAAACCTATGTTTTAGGCCAAAAATTTCAAAATTGCAAAAAGTGTCCCAAATTTCTTGAAATTTGGGCTGAGTCTCCTCCATTAAGTACTATGTTGGGCCAAGGAAGCCTCAGCCAAGATCTGAAGTCTATCTTGCTCTTTTCACTTCCTTGATGCTTTCTTCAAGTTGGCCTTCAAGTTCCTGATTCTTGCCTTACAACTTTTGTTTCTCGCCAAGTAATGGTAGGCCATGTTCCTAAACTTGTTTTTCTCATTGTTGGCCTTCTCTAGAATCCTTTCTAGGTGCATCTTTGTTCTCTCAAGCCAAGATTCACGATCAGCTTTGAATTTCTTGCTCAAGTGTGGTCAATTTGATTTTCCTCCTCTTGGTAGCTTGCTAGTTTTTCCTTCATGTTTTTGAGCGCCATAGATGAGTGGGACTGATGAGGGGAGCATTTGATGCTAGCTGTAGGATTTTAGGGAATGCAAGAGTTTAGGGGATGATTTCTAGGGTTTGGGATGGTAATTAGGGTTTTGGGGATAGTTGACTAGGGTTTGGGATAGTGGGATTAGGGATTTAGGGTTAGTTGATTAGGGATATGAGAAATGTGGAATGGGTAGATGAGAATGTAAAGAGAGGGAGAAAATGATTGAGGGAATGAAGAAGTGAGGGAGTGAGAAATGGCATAGTGGAATTAGCAGCTAAACATACAATTTGCAAACCCTATGCAACTGCTTTTGGCAAGAAATGTAAAGAGGTAGGGTTTTGATTTTTTCTCATTAAATCGCCATAAACACCAAGGTAACTCATTCATTGGTCATGGAGGGATGTCAAATTACTTGGGAAATTAAGAATTTAGAAATTTGAGAGTCTTTGGAGGAATATTTGAATGAATTTCAGGGTTTTTAACCCAATGCGCAGTGCCATCTCAATGCGCCACGCTAGTTCATTTTTTACACTGAGAGGGTTGCCCAATGTGTAGTGCCATCTCAATGCGTAGAATCTATTTGCAGGAGACTTTTGGAGGCATTTCTGGTGTCCAACTTGGGTGTGGGGTAGCTTGTTGGAAATCTTATTGAGTCTACTTTCCAACCCAACTAGAATTTTTCAATTTGGAGTTCGTTTTCCCTATCAAAAATCAAATCTCCCAAGACTGGTCAAAATGTGCAAAATGAGGCTGCCTAAAGGCAAAGTGCTGTTGCAATCAACTTTGGAAAGTCTTGCTCAACCCCAAATTGAACTCATGATATCTCATTGAAAATATATTTGTTTCTAGTTATCATTTTACTCTTCAAGAAAGTCATTAGGGCAACCAAGCTAGGAGAAATATTGAGTTTCCCAAGGTCACTTCAGAGGTGCATCAATTCTCCTGAGGCAACTGTATTTTTGACATTTCTCTAATACCATGACACCTGTGTAAAAAGTGAAGGAGTTTTGTCTTCCTTGGCCTATTGTGGACAAAAAATTCTCTCTTGTTTCCCAAATTCATCTTTTCTTGCTCAGAAACATCATTGGAGTAAAACCTATCCTGATGTGTGGAATAGGGGATTTGTCGAAATGAAGTGAAATGAAGGTGATAAGGGGCTTATAAATTCTTGAGAAAATTTTTGAAAGTAGGAAGGGATGTGAGGAAGTAGGGGAAAGTGGAATTTCAAAGATTGAGTGAGGGGAAGTGGTCCAAAAGGGAAAAACACAGGGCTAGCCTAGAAAATTGTCAAGTTGTAGCAAGAAACTAGGGTTTGTGCGAAAATGAGGAATTTGAGGGATATCAGTGATGGGAAGTGTTTAATAAGGAATGTTAAGGATAGGGGAAGGTGTATGAACATAAAGATACAATTTTTGCTGATGATTTGACCATCCAAGAGAAATTACCTTCAAAACCCTAGGAGAGGGAAATGAACCTTACCTAGGGACAACTGAAGCATGAACAAGGTGTAAAATGACCCAGTGGAACTTGACATGATGATGAAAACCCTCTAAATGATGGTACACTCAGCTGAATGGTGACATGGACTGACATTTTGACAACTTTTAAAGGAGTGAAAGCAAACCCTAGACCTAATACCTAGTGACCAAATTTTACTTGAAGACTCACTGAAATGACAAAATTTGACCTTGACACCTTAAAATCACATTGTAAGAGCAATATTTGATCACTGGAGGAAGGCTGCAAAGACTGACACTAACATGCAGCACTAAGATCTTTCATGTCGAATTTGGAGGACAAATGGGTCTTCAAATCCTGGATAATTTCTTTGTCATTTCCAACTAGCAACATATCATCCACATATAAGACCACATAAATAACACAGTCACCAATTTATTTAAAATACACACAATGATCTGCTTTGCTTCTAGCGAATCCAATTCCCCGTATAAATGTATCAAATTTCTGATACCACATCCTTGGTGACTTTTTTAACCCATACAGAGACTTCTTTAACATGCATACCAGTTCTTTCTTACCCTTCACCGTAAAGCCTTTAGGTTGCTTCATGTAGATCTCCTCTTCGAGATCCCCATGAAGAAATGTTGTCTTCACATCCATCTATTCTACCTCAAAATCAAAAGCAACAACAACAGATAAAAGTAATCTAATAGAAGTTACCTTGCCAACAGGAGAAAAAATATCACCAAAATAAATTTCTGGTACTTGGGAATAACCTTTTGCTACCAATCGAGCTTTTTATTTCTCCACCTTTTCTCTTGCATTTGTCTTCTTCTTGAACACCCATTTGCTACCAATGGGTTTCTTTCCAGCCGGCAACTCCACCAAATGCCAAGCCTCATTTTTGTGCAAAGGTGCCATTTCAGCAACCATGGCCTCTTTCTAGAGTTTTCCATCCTCTGAATCTACTACTTATTTTATAGTTCTAGGATCATCATCAATAATAGATAAAGAAAAATTTGAAAAGAAACTAGACGGACTATACCTTTTTGGCTGCCTTATTTCTCGAACTGATCTTCTCACACCTAGAGTTTGTGGCTCTTCATCTTCTGATTCCTCCTCTGTTGTAGAGTCTGATTCTTCCTCCTTTAGATCAAACTCTATCTTCTCCGGTTCCTTTGGTTGGACTTCATGTTTAATAACATCTTTCACCTCTCTAAACACCACATCTTGGTTGTACACAACCTTCCTTATTACTGGGTTCCAAAGATTATAACCCTTTACACCATCCTTATACCCAATAAAGATGCACTTTTGAGATTTACTATCCAGCTTGGTTTGTTTCTCCTTTGGAACATTTACATATGCATCACATCCAAATACCCTCAGATGTGAAAGAGAGGGTTTCTTATCAATCCATACCTCTTGTGGATTCTTATCCTCCAACATTGATGAAGGTGATCTATTGACCAGGTAAAATGTTGTTTCCATGGCCTCTACCCAGAATTCCTGTTCTAACCTGGCACCATTGAGCATGCTTCTTGCCCTTTCCATCAATGTATTGTTCATTCTTTTTGCAACTCCATTTTGTTGAGGTGTATATGGAGTATTCTTCTGCCATGCTATACCACACTTCTTACAGAATTCTTCAAATTCCTTACTGCAAAAATCTCCACCATTATCTGTCCTCAACACCTTTATCTTCTTCTTTGTCTGGTTTTCCACTAGAGCCTTAAATTCTTTCAACCTATCAACGACTTTAGATTTATCCTTAAGGAAATATATCCATGTATTCCTTGAGAAGTCATCTAGGAATGATACATAGTACACAAACTTACCCAGTGATGGAACCTTCACAGGTCCAAACACATCACTGTGCACAAGCTCTAATATCTGTTTCACCCTCTTATCACCAGAGGGGAAACTCACCCGATTCTGCTTCCCATGTACACAATTTTCACAAAAATAAAAATCTAGAGATCTATTACTCATACCTTCTATCATACCTTTACCATGAAGTATTTGAAATCCCTTCTCTCCAGTATGTCCAATCATTTGATGCCACAACATGGTCTTCTCTCCAGAGACCACTAGATTTTCTACTCCACTTTCAGGAACCACAAAATATTGCACCCATAAACAAAAGTGCTACCTTGTAGCTTGTACAGAGTTCCAATCCAAACTTCCCGCATCAATACTAGTGCTCCCCAAATGATCTTGTAGGCATCCTTCTCAAACACTATTTTTATACTTGCATCATCCAAATTGTTTACAGAAATCAGATTTCTGGCCAATGCAAGAATATGTAGAACACCCGAAAGTGTTCTAACCCTTCCACCTTGCAACTTCAACTTTACTTTTCTGCGACCAGTGATTCTAGCCTTCCTATTTTCCCCTAAGAAGACATCACCACCATCGTATTTCTCATACTTGCAGAACCACTTTCTATGGGGAGTGAAGTGAAAAGATGCACCTGAGTCAATCAACCATGCCTCATGATCTACATGTGTACTTGAAGAAACCACGTACACATCCCCACCTTCATCTATGGTGGTTTTCACCTCTGCAGAAGGAGCATCATCAAATCCCTTTCCTTTGTCAGGAGCTTTAGATTTACAGTCCCTTTTGTAGTGCCCTTCTTTTCTGCATTTCTAGCACACCACCTTTACAGGTTTTCCTGGAGATTTAGATCTCCCTCTAGATTTAGATCTCCCACTTGATGACTTATTTTTGTTTCTATTCTGGGATCATCCTCATACAGACAAGGCATCACCATTCTGGCTCTCCATATTTTTCCATCTCATCTCCTCCGTCAGCAAGGATGAGACTATTTCATCAAACTGCAAGGCAGTTGCATTGCTACCTATTGCAATAACTAGAATATCCCACGAATCTGGTAGAGAATACAACAAAACTAATGCACTCATCTTCATCTGAAATTCTAATATCAACAGATAATAACTAACTTACCATAGTATTAAATGCATTCATATGCTCTTTTGTCGAGTCTCCATCTTTAATCCTTAGGTTATACAACTTTTTCCGCAGGAACAGTTTATTCGCGAGAGACTTAGATTGGTACAAAGTCCCTAACTTGTCCCACAAAGCCTTTTTCGTAGCTTCCCCTGATACATTCAGCAATATTGAATTTGAGACACACAATCGTATTGTGCTCTTTGCCTTCCAATCCAACTTCTTCCTTTCTTCATCAGACACTCTCATTGGTTTAATACCTAGATCTACCATGATCCACTGATCTTTATCCACCAAAAGATCCTCCATGTTGAGTTTCCACAACTCAAAACTTTGACCATTAAATTTCTTGATCTCTATCTTTCCACTGCTCAACATCTTCTTTCACCACTAGAATCAATCTCGCAGATCTCCCACTAAACAGGGTCTACCACAAGCTGAGCGAAAACCCTCAGAAACAATGGTGTCCCCTTGAAGCTAGAACAACTCTGATACCAAATGTAGGTTTTAATCCCGTACAAAAATTACCTTCATACGAATTCTAAAACACAGAAAATAAACAATTCAAGAGAATAACACATAAAACACATATACACAAAGATTTTCCCCTGGATCCCAAAACTAGGACTACCAGCTTGGTTTTTCATTATGTTCCTTTCAATGTTACAACACATATTTATACATGCCGAAGCATGCAATACCATAGACCGAAAACCATCGCATCCAAAACCATGGACCGAAAACCATCGTGTCCAAAACCATGTGCAAAAATCATGCACGAAACCATAAGTAGGCCCGCCTAACCTAACATAGGGTCCAAAACCAAAATTTTCTGGGGTGTTGCCCTGGACCCCATAGAGTGGGGTTACCTACACCCCTAAAACCCCCTGTGACTCCCCTCGCTATGCAATTAGTGCAATGAAGGGGGGGCTCCACCCCCCTTCTAACCCCCTGGCTAACTACGTGGGCTAGTCGTGGAAAGAATATAACACAACCCAACACACGTTCCACCCAGTTGTAGAATGGTTGAGCCAAATCTCTCTTCAACCATCCACCATGTTGACAAGGTTAATCCTCTCTACGGACATAGACGATGCCTCTAGCCCAATGAGTGGGTCTAGCAACTGAAGTGACAATGAACTAGACATCTTCCTAGGTTATAATTGAAAATAAGAATGAAGGAGATGGCCTACTCTGTTCTGATGCTATTCTGATTTCCTTTGTTGAGGACTCTAAACCGCTTGTGTCACGAGTCTGCTCCTATTTCTCTTAGTTTTTATGCACATGTACAAGTGGTCAAGACACAACAAAGCATGCGAAAACAAATAGAAAATCCAATAGAAACCTACTTAATTGATAAAGGAATGTCAAGCTAAATGATACATGAACATATACATTTTGGGAAGATGAACCAGCAGTTGTATATTATTAGAAAATAAAGAGAAGCTTACAACCAAAGCCTTGATGTTGATAGGCTCTCCTTGAGTGGTAATCAAAGTCAAAGCCAAGAACTCTCCAAGCACTCCTCCAAGTCAAATGAATAACCTATAGGCACAATCTTAGCATAAGGGTGCAAATAGACATAGACCCACTAGCCTCTAACGTCACCAACCAACCATTTGGGAATGGGACCTCTCCAAAGATAGGAATAGACCCTCATCTCAAGGAGGTAGTTCATAGGGATAAGACCAAGAGGCCAAGTTGGAAGAATTCAGCCTCATCTACCCTGAACAACCTCTATCTCGCCGCTCTAAAAGCTTCTAGATCATGAAGCTTCTCATCCTCTTTGGGAAAATTGTCTTTTTGGGATCATCGCGGGTATGTGAGAAAATGGAGTGATGCCATTGCGGGTCTAGTATAATGCAACATGTGATCATCATGGTTTTTGGCCTAATAAGAGTGATGGTCCTCAAATTAGGGTTTAAGGGATATTTCCTTTATGGGAAGCTCAAGGAATTTTCCAATCAAAGTCTTTAGGAGGGATTTGAGTTGTATACATGAATGAGTACACTCCAAAATGGTCATGTTTTAGGCACTTCAGGGTATGTCATAGGGAAGTGTAGGAGATGTGACAAAATAGTGTGCAACAGATGCCCCCTAAAGCAAAAATGAAGAACAAGGAGTGATGGCTAAGATGCTTTATGAGATTTTGTAGAGACAAGGGCACACGTTGTCAGGAGACCTACAAATCAGGGACGTATATACATATACATATCTGAGATCAAGACATGAATCTACAGAATGGGCGCAGCCATCCAAATGATGAAGAATATATGAAAATATCCATGGTATGGGTGAAACCATCTAGATAACAAGGATCATCATAATTATAAAGTCCTACAGTGTGGTCATTGTTAGGTTCCTATACCAATAGGACTCATAATTTTTGAATGACTGAGGTTAAACCTTGTAATATGTACATACCTTTCATTTTTGAAAATGTTCTCCATATTGAAAAATTAAAAAAATATAAAGAGGGTGTGTCCTAAAAGAATAATCAAAGGTCAAAAAAGATGAAAAATATGAACCCCAAGAAAAGGAAAAAGACCATGAAAGTAAGCAAGCCAAAATGCCACTACTATTTACTTTTTGTGCATAATAAATGATTGTGTGTAGTTTGTAATCCTTACCACAATCCATGATAGTCAAAATGTTTAAACTTGACTATTTCATGTTTTCAATTTCATCTCTATAGATAGAGAATAAAAATATAACCAAACAGTGTAACCTTGGCAGATAATTAGATAGGCAGAGTAAATAAAAGGAGCTCAACTGTTTAATTTTAGCACTTGGATGTAATAATGTTAGATTTAGTTAGTTTACTATTGTAAAGGAAAATAAAAGTAATTGATAAGGGGTTGATAGCTCAAATGCACCATAAAAAAGAGAAGTAAAAATGGTAGGATGAGTAGACAGGTAAGTAGAAGAAAGGTTGCAAAAGTATGATGATTGATTAAACAAAAAGCATATTTATCATTCTCATCATAAAAGTTCCAGATATGAATGAACAATCAAGCATGCAAATGTTTTACGAAGTCACTTAATTAACTTCCTCCATTCATTTCACCCTTTACTTTACTAATTTCCCATAAATAAAGTTCAAAGTACTTAAACCTTTAAGTCAAAGAGGCTCATATCATTTCTCTGACTTTTGGAGAGACCAGACCCTCGACTCAATGACTTATGGATGTTAAGTACTAAATTCCCCTCATAAAAGTTCATCCCCCCCTTCAGTTCATTCATTTTCCTAAATAATGTTCCTTTCCTAAGGATAAAATAATTTGCCTAGGAAAAGCATTCCTCCCCCCCCCACATAAATAATTTTCATATAAAAAACCCACCAAAACATATTACCCTAAGTATCAATGTTAATATGTGAAAACATCATATTCACAAAAAGAGCATTTACTTATTGATTTTTCCCTTTTCCGTGCATCTTTTCATATTAATTACTAATTTTATTATATTAAATCCCAATGAAAAACCCATTTCCCTGTATATATATAGTTCCTACATATTAATTAACCCTACCGCTTAGTTTAAATATAAACTATAATATATAATCACCTCGACCAAAATATCTAATTGATCTATCTATGATTAAAATAAATAAAGTGCCATTTAAAACCCTCCATTAATCACCTCGATGGCCTAATCACTCTTTAAGCCATCATTAACCCCGATACTGCCACACTTACATGCCAGTCGGGCCCCCCACTGGCCTCGGTGCAGTTTCCCCACCCAATCATCTTGTAATCATTTCCCTCCTAATCTGACGACCCTCATCCATATTGGGCCAACCCAAAGTCCATCTCTTACCCACCCGAAAAAGTGGTTTTTCCACCAGACCCTGATGCTACGTGTTAGCCGATGAATGGAATCGAGCAGCCCCTCCCAAATACCACCAAATGCCCAAAAGCGATGCGATAGAAACCGTTTACCATCCGCCCGCTACACAACAAAGTGATGAATGTTCACCTTGTACCCGCCAAAATTGACTTTTGCACATAAATCCAAAAAAAACCCCAAATCGTTTGTTTCATTATAATTTCAACTTTAAACCTATGAAACACATGCACACACCTACGAACGTTGAAGTCATCAACCCACGTCCAATTACAGTCCAAAGACGTCGTAGACCACCTAAACAACCTTGCAACCTGTATAGAACCCCTTCAACTATCTGTAGTCACCAGCCACCCTATTTGGAGCCATTTTACCTCATTTCCAAGTATTTAAACCTATATTCACCCACTACCCCGTAAAATCCAATGAAACCAGTTACTGAGTTTTCTTAATTAAGTTTAAAATTAATTAAAGAAACTCAAGAACTCAAGAACTCAAGCCTACTCTATGCTAAACCATTGTTGCCCTAAAATACTGTAAATCACCTCCCCCATACTCAAATCCAAAAGAACTGAGAATGGTTACCCCAATTGCCATGGATGTGAGACCCATCTCTACACCCCACTTAGACCTGGACCACCTCCCCCTAGCTGATAGGGAATTTTAGATAAAAGACACCTCTGTCATAGAGCTCCTACTCAAAAGACACTGCCAAAGTAGGGACAACTTCCTGAACCATGCTGATAAAAGTGGCCTTTGGGAGTCAAATTTTCCCAAATACTAGTTCCCCCAAGTCCACATTTCCCCAGAAATTGTTCATTATTTCCATGCCAACTATGTCCTCAGTCAAAGAGTAGCCATGTCCCTTAACCAAGCCATACTTTTCACTATCATTGTTGAATCTATAAATGAGATGCTACAACTCTAGCCTAGCCAAAACTTGACTCCTCTCTCAATTGGAGATCTGTTGGACTTATTTCCCAAGATCAACCTTGCAAGATTGGCCTAATTAATCCAAACCTTCATCGTAGAAGAGAAGTATACCCCCAAAGACCCCCTTCCATATGTAGCAACTATCTTTTCTCCTTGGGGTAGAAATATTGTATCCGTGATATCTTGTGTTTTGGGTTATACCACCAGTGAATATATTTATGAGATTATTTTAGCCTTCATGTCCACATACACTCCAGGGTAACCTCCTTCTATCGTATATGACTATTCTCAGTTCATATCTAATAGGATGCATGAATGTTTCCTCAAAATGAGTAATGAGAGAGTCTTTAAATACTCCTCCATCTTGTATCACCTTTTCCTATACTTATAGGCAAACAGATTCCCACTTACCTTACAAAAGTTGGACACCAAGGGCCAACGAATATCAATCATCTTCTGGACCCCATTGATTCATCAATATTCCTCCCCCATTAATACAATGAATTCATAGATTCCTTTGTCCACCCTGTGATGACCATGCTTAGTGGAACCCCTCCACCAAGAATTAGTCCTGAAATTAGGAGAGTCCTTCATCTAAGTATCAATCATCATGTGGGAGATTGGTATTTTTACCAAAACCACATTGAAATTAGGACTTATGGCTATGAGCTAGCCCCATAAAAACTACCTAAATACCTCCCAATGAGGTTATATGCCCTGGAGTACTAAGGGAAGATAATAAATTCAGATGAGGTAAACTTTGTTAAAGCCAAAAAGAAAGCGCAGCTCAAAATCAAAGACCAATTGGGTCCTTTTATTTGTAATAGCAGAGAAGCTAGAAAGGAAGCAGACCTAATCCTTCAGAGATTAAAATTAAAATAGAGCTTCATATGGAGATATGATCCCTTGGATTTCATCTGCAAAAGAAGGCAGAAGAACAAGATGGCTCCCTATATCCATCACCACATCCCTGAGATAGAAAAGTATTCCAACCAATTGCAATGGGCGGAAAACACTTTAGAGGACAGGGATAATACTGAATTTGTTGTGGAAAACACATTAATAGTTCTGGAAAAATAACTTGATGAGGGCTCCTTCCTACATGTTCCAGAAAAATCAAATAGGCCAGAACAGTCAACCAGGACATAACCATCAGAAGAACCAGAAACTACTTCAAGTGCCCATCCAGTCATCCAAACTCCTCAGAATGAGGAGAAGGTCCCAAAAAGGAACAAAGAAGGGGTTTCCACTTTATGAATGTCTACTTCTGATGTACAAAAAAATTCAAACAAAAGGAAAAATCCCAATCTAGTCTCTAAGAAAGATTTCACTGATGACTCAGCTGATGTCACCAACATAGAGGTTGAAAGAAGCAGGCCCACCACTCCATCTAGGAGTATGCAAGATCCCTCCACATCATAGACTTAGATGTTGATGAGGAAGAAACGTGTTTAGGTATATTCCTTTAGAATGCCTGTAGATAAGCACCAAGATATTAAGGAAAGATACAAAGAGATCAAAGCCAGAAATGAGAGGCTTAAGGCCCAAACATATGCCCAATATCTGAAGATGACCCCCACTAATCAAACAAGGCTAATGTCAAACTTTGATATCAAAGAGGGGAAAATGGAGATGAAATTTATCAAGCCAACCACTTAGTAGCCAAAAGCGACATTAGAATTCAAAAAGGTGGCCTTTGAAGTACTGGCAAGGGATATTCATTCCTTGACCAGATTGAACTACACAAGCAAACATGAGATATGATATACTCCACATTAACATGGAAGGCAATTGCTGCCCACCAATTACAGAACTCCCTAAACAATATATTAGCGCAATTTTAGTTGGAGAAGGCCTCCCCACAGGCCAAGGATAATAGAATCAATTCCTTAGAGGACTTAGTGATTGAATTGGGACACGATCCCAAAGATGTAAAAGCTACAAAGCAGCTAATTAAAAAGAAAAATGATGACATTTCTGCACTCAAGAAGTAGCTAAAGATACCCCAACTGCATCACCCATACACAAAGGAAGTCCTAGAAGCACAACAAGGACATGAAGACCTCATGGAATTGGTCCTGAAACTAAATGACCAACTCAAGGATACAGAGAAGGATTTGGACACTTTAGTTCAGTCGAAGCAAAGTGACTTGGCCACAACTTCTAGAGCTTTCAACCCCATAGTATCTAGAATAGTTCCTTTGACACTGGTAGCATCATTGGGACCCATAGCTCCACCTACCACAACATTTCTAGTAATAGCATAATCTTCAACAACAGGTACACAAGGAGAGAAAGTAACAGAATTAGTAAAAGCCATGGAAGAGATGTCTATCCAGGCTACAGAGATGAAGAAACTAAAGGGAAAGGTGGCAAGTTTAGAAACTGACTGCAAACTTTCCCAACTCTAGTAGAAAGAATAAACACAGAAGGCCCAGAGAATGGGAGAGAGAATCAAAATCTTGGAGCAGGAGTTAACCCTACAAGAACCACTAGGACAAACTAAATAAATGCTTTGGGCCAATATCATTGACTTTGTCAATGATATTTGGCCACCAATACAAGTTATATTTGAGCAGACAGAATTAGTAAAGATAGTTACATAGGCTATCCAAAAGGAAAAGGAAGAATCGGGGGATAAGCCAGAGGATGTCAATCAACTCATCCACTTCCTCAACAGAAAAAAATAAATATGAGCTTCATGAGCTAAACATTGAAGATAGAATTGAGACCATTTTGGAGATAAGGAAGGTCCTTTCCAAGAGGAACCTTATGCTCAATTTAGAAGAAAAATGCCACAATATGCAAGTAGCCATTGATAGGTTCATGGCTAAGTTTCATATTTTAAGGGGAAAGGGTCTTCCTAGTCCTATGGTCATCAATGACAAACTCATGACCCAGCTGGACTATGTAGATAGACTAAGAATATTGGCTAAGGAACAAGCAAGTTCTTCAGCCATTAAAGCCCTACCAACAGGAAAAGTGTTATATGACACATTGGAGAACTTGTTTTTCCTAGAGCATGAGGTGAAAAATTTGTTCCTCACCAAACCAAATTTTGCAAAATACACAGAGGTAGATGAAATCTACAGAAGGATGGTAAATGTAAAATTACCTGATGTAGAATGGTGGGAAAAAATGACAAATTTATTATGATAATTTAACATCAGAAAGTTACTGCCCAGTAAAAATGAAGGCAGCCAGGTGAAAAAGGTAAAATCATAATAGCAGGGTTAAAGACTATTAGTTGAAAGATGAAAGTAAAGAAGATTCTAGCGTAGAAATGCTACAAATATCAACTAGCTTAAAAGGCTCCAAACTCAACTGAAACAGCCAACAACACCACAATAAAGGGGAAAACGTGAAGTAGTTCAACATCTATCTCTATCTTCATGGAAGAAGATATTTTATTCCCTAGATTAAGTCTCAAGTTGTTTTGAGATATTTTGTAAATATTTTTGTATAAATACTTCATATTTCAAAGTATGTAGGGAGGATTCCTAGTCATTTCTATAGAATTTTTCTCTTAGATCAAAGTTCTATTGTATTAGTGTCTGGATTGGCTTGCTGGATCAAGGAATAAAGATAATATATTTTATAGGATTCTTGTTTAAAGCGAAATACAAATAAGTATTCTCCTATATTCAATGTTGTTTTTCCTTATGTTTTTTCCATAATATTTTGTGTAAATTTCTAAAATCGAAATGTATATCAAGGAATGGTATTTCAGAAATTTCTTGAATGCACTCTTTCTTGATTGCTTTACATTCTTAATGTTTTCTCCTAAAGTGTCTTAGCTAGGTAATTCTTAACTTCTCCTCAAATTCCATAGTTTCTCCTCTGATCTATAGCAAAGGATTCTTAATTGCCCTTTGTTCATGATCATCCTTTGTTCTTCATTCTGATCTCGGTCCAAGGATTCCTAAGTGCCCTTTCACCCTGGTTAGAATTACTTCACCCATTAGGCCTAAATATTTGCATGTTGCTTTGCTAGCCTTCCCTATGAACATTCCCTTTAATGATATGATCCATTTATGCTATCCATTTGTTGACTCCATAGTCCATTGGCTTGAATACCTAGCTCTATCCATCTGCTCCAAGAATTCCACCACCCAACTGTCAATTCAAAACCAAAACCCCAAAGAACAATAAGGACTAGCCCAAAATCCCATAAAAACAAAAGTTGAATTATAGAGAGCCCTCTCTGGACTTAGGTTGGCTAGAGCCTAAGCCTAAAAGATTGGTTTGTGGTTACCTCAGTCTTTTCCTTCTTCTGATAACTTCTAGGGAAAAGTACTGAGTGATAATAGTCACAACCATCTGTATAGTACGAATTCCAGCATGCGAATGAACGTGTTGAAGTCAAACATGCTAGAAAACCACCTGATTATTGACCAAGATGTGGACCATTAACAGGTATGAGAAATACCACCAACAATGAAAATGGCTCTCAAGGTACAACAATACAATCCGTGAATGTGATAATGAAGCTGAAGTTGAACACTCATGGAATCATCTGATTGAAAGGCAATGATGAAGACCTGTCGTTGGATTTGAAGAACTTTCCATTAAGGTATGAAAGGTCTAAGGTACTGAAAGAGAGTTTCTAAGTCATCTTCCTGGATAATGAGTTGAAGTCGATAAGAAGTGACTCATCAAAGGAGGGTCATAATGATGAATCCCCAATCATCGACATGAAACAAGGAATAAAGTAGAATATTTTTCAAGACTGTAACAATGACTCAAACAATGTATAGGTAAATAACTATATATTGGACTTCTCTTGAACATATTGGCGACATGACTCCAGAATGTGGCAACATTTAGACTCAACATAGGACCAAGGGTCATAATGTCAAACTAGAATAGTTAGATGAGAGGAAAAATGGATCACCCAAATCCAAAAGGACAAATGACTGAGCGAGGATATCCCAAACCCAACACAAGACATAGATGAGTGTCGTGTTCAAGAGCGACATGCTACCTATACAAGAGATGTTTCATCTTCATTTTCCCCTGCTATTTCTAGGGAGTACCTATTTATTTTTACACAAGATTGAAGAGGATACCATATGCTTGTCGTATAAGTTCATTCTTCGAATGAACCCATCCTAGTAAGTTTTATGAGCCCTAGGAAGGAGAATCTCGGTATCATCATGGTGTCAAGTCTTTCGTCATGTAATTTTTATGAGTCTAATAGACGAATAACTCAGTGTCCTTTTCATATTTAGAGAGTTTGAAAAAGAGATGAAAAATAAAACTCCATCATGTCCTTTTTCGTAATTTGTCTCTTGAATTCGGAAAGGTAGAAAACAATATTCAAGAGAACCACTTGACCATTTCGACCAAGGTGTAACTTTTTCGTAAATAGTCAATCCCAGCCTGAAAAATAGGTAAGAATATAATGATATGATGTCAATTCATTTAAATTAACGAGTTCTAAAAGACAAGTACTTGATAATGTTTTCATATTTTTGGAGTCTAAAAAGAGCTTAAAGGAGACTCCACCTAGAGGAACGAGTGGTATAAAAGGATAGCAACTAGTTCTAGTAATTATGGAACTGCTCAAAACATGTAATGGTCAAGAGGTTGGCTAATAATACCACTCATCGCAAATGTTCCTCAGGAAAAGGTAAAACAACCAAGTGAAGGCATATGATCGGCCAAAGAGATGATGACGATGGAATGAAAGAACCAAGGCTCATCTGGAAAAAATAGGCTGATAAAAATGGCAATCACGAGATGTAAAATAGGAATGGTTTCATTTTTACACAAGCTTGAAACATGGGAAACTATGCTTGAGTACACTTGAGGATGGTTTCATTTTTCACAAGTTTGAAACATGAGAAAAAACTATGCTTGGATTTTGTTTCATTTTTACACAAGCTTGAAACAAAGATAAATTATGCTTGAGTTTGGTTTCATTTTTACACAAGCATGAAACAAAGATAAACTATACTTGAAATAAATTTGCATTCCCTCAGTGTAATGACTCAATTCAAGGTACATTCCCCCCAAGCTTCATTTCATTCACCTAAGTAGACTACATGTTACTAACAGGTGGATGGAATGAAGGTTTACTTATGAGATCAAGTGAAAGACTCTACTGGGATTTTACAAGCTCTCATCAAAGACTTGAACTGGAAGGGGATTTGTTTCATTTTTAATGAGCTTGGCACAGGAAGATAACCATTCTCATGACACCCTATCTCATTTTTTAACGAGGTTTAAATAGCAAAAGAACTAGCCTCATGGGGACCTATTTCATTTTTTAACGAGGTTGACATAGTAAAAGAACTATCCTCATATCCTTTGTTTCATTTTTTAAGGAGCTTGACACAAGACAAGGAACTCTGCTCCATATACCTTGTTTCATTTTTTAAGGAGATTGACATAGGACAAGGAACTCTGCTCCATATCCCTTGATCATAGAAAAAAAGAGGCCATGGATTCCAAGAGGTTCTCATCAGATGGGAGAACAACACTCTGGAAGGGATACATGTCTAGGGATCCAATGCCCCAATACATGGTGTACTACATCACCTACTATATCATCAATAGATGTGGGTATGGAACAAGTGGCCACGTAGGTAACCTATGGTGGGGGGTGATACCGCTTGCATATGAGAACCATTTAGGGATGATGGTTGAGTGGGAGCTAATTCAAGACCAATGAATGTATGATGGTCAATGATCACAATGTTTCCTTCATGCCAGAAACACATCACTTGAAAGAGAGAATAGACAAGAGCTCCCATGACATAAACACAGTCACAACTAAGGAGTAGATTAAAATCTAAAGGGACTTCGACAACCATCACGTCTATATTGACAGTCTTTCCTCCCAAAGTAAGAGGTAACTTAGGAAGGATCCCTAATGGCTGATCAGTTCCTCTATTAAAAGCTAACATATTCTGGGTGATGTGGACAAGCTAAGGAGAACCTAAAGCTTGCCAAGAAGTTGAGGACATAATACTAACAGATGTACCCTCATCTATGACTGTGCTAGGTATGATCATATGGTAAGCCTGTATTGTAATCTGGAAAGGCACATAAGATGGACGTTGATATCCTGTCAGTAGACTCCAATCAAAAGAAGTGACCAAACTACTTGGATGGGGTGTCGTAGGAACATGAGAGGTTCTCCCTTGCTTGATGGGAACAAGAGAAATGTTGTCATGCACCTTAGGAAGAGGAGGATTTCCCTCTAGTTCGCTCAAAACTGAAGAAACTAGAAGAACATGAGAAGTACAAGTTTTTCTCTTTACTAGAAAGGTATAGTTAACTAAAGGTGGAGTCAAGTCTACTATTTGATCAACTAATGGATGGTCGATAACAGACTCATGAGACTCACTTTTAGAGAGAGTGGGGTTGACCTAAGATGACTTTTGATCAATCACTGGATGAACTAGTGAAGGATCAGGGGAAATATTTTGATATCTGGTCGGAAGACAAGGTTGAGAAGCTATAATATTTTCAACTCTTTGGAAGCTTCATGCATTAAAGGAAAAAGGCAAATGGGATGGTTGCCTTCACACAACTTACAAGGAAATTTGACTTTTCCCTTCTTCCCATGAGCATTACTATTACTAGTTAAGGGTTTATCACTGGCATGATCACTAGAGGTTGATGAAAACGGTCGATGTGAAACTGTGGACCACACTTCTAAGACCTTGGGAATACTAGGAAAATTTCGAAGAAGGTGGTCACCCTTACATAACATGCAAGGGAATTTTACTTTCTAGGTTTGGTTGGAATATTTTCCTTCATTACTTCCATTGATAGCAATGACTTCTTGGTTGACCCCTTTCTTATTTTGATTCTTCTTCTTCGTCCTCTTCTTCTTCTTCTTAGCTTCCTAGTTACTATAATCTAGAATTTCACCAGGTGAAGAGGAAGAACGGGGTGAAGAAATAGACGAAGAAGGAAAGGGGTCAACTTGAAGATCAACATGAGGTCAATGTTGTTTAGGTGGAGGAGAACTTGGTTGAAAATCAGTTTGGACACTCAAAACCACTGAGGTCAAAAATAACCAAACTGGTAGACCAATGGTCAATCTAGGAAGGGACAACATTGCCATATAAGGATCACCAGTATTTCCAAAATAAGGAAAAGGATTAGGATTCCCATCAGAGGGGTTTCCTTGACTGGTAGACTTAGGAAATGTCACCATTGGTATCAACCTAAGATCTACTAAGGAGTATTTCCATAGGAAGGATGTTGTTCTGTGGTTAATTAATTTTAGAATTTGAAACAAAAGCTTTTACTTTTCATGTTTTAAGAGTCGAGAAAAGGATGAAAAGGTGACTCTAGTTTCTTTCGTTGGTTTAGCGAACTTGAAAGGACAAGTGTTCGACGATCTTTTCAAATTTAAAGAGTTGGAAAGATCGAAATTACCACTTAGGTAACTCTAGGCAAAAGGAGTACCAAGAAACTGTGAACTACAATATACACCTCAACAAATAAATTTACCAAGGACTTGACATATGTGCAGGAAATCTCCACAAATGTTGTGTTCAATGCATCACGTTTACAGGGCGACAAACTCAACTTCTTATGGATAAAGGTTGCAACCTATGAGGGTATCCCTTTATATACTCGACGATACGGGGAGCACAAGTCCATGCTAGCGCTGTCTAATGCAAGAGAGAATGAAAACGGCTAAGTTTTATAGATTCCAAAACATGTCTCTAGCCTAGAACACTAAGTATGACCATTAACATTTCAAATTATACTTAGATTAATTGATAGATTTTAAAGTTGATCTTGAAAATATGTCTCAGTTTCAAGACCTTAATGATGTTACCTAAACACCTAAGATGCAGTTATATGAGAAAAATAAAACTTTTCGTTTCAATGAAAGCTAGACTAATCAAGGGAATAAATTTCAATCAGTAATGCATCATGCAAATTTCCTTCCACTAACTTTCACTTTCATCTTCCAAATGCCAAAAATATCCCAAACACAACTTTTCTGAAAGAAAAATGATTTTACTTTACTAGGATGCACTTATATGAATTATGATTTTATTTTCACTTTGAATGATTTGATGCACCTAATACAATTTTTTGCTTTCAATCATCGAAAAATAAGATCTATTTTCAATGATGAATCTCAAAAAATAAATTTTCAATGCAACTAATCTAATGCATTTTCATGAAAAGTAAATTTTGAAAAACAAGTTCAAACAAATGCACAATGATGTTTTCAATGATCTCTATAGAAAACAACACTCAATCAATTAGCAAAACCAACATCTTAATGACACCAACAAGAAACAAGCAATGACCAATGATTAGAAACCCTAGAATTTAGTCAGATTTCGCTTCGAAGATAATGAGACAAATTTTGCAAATTAATCAAGGTAATCAATCAAAACATTGACAAATCCAAGCATACAGGATGGGAAAAGACCTTAGGGGCCAAGACACACTAAATTCTAAGGAAGAAATATTAAAAATTCTCATATTCAAGGATCATCACTACTTTACATGCCCAAACTCGTGATGATTTTGTCATCATCACTACTTTGCATAGGAAAACCCGTGATGGCATCACTACTTTGTATAGAAAACGTAGTGATGATTTCAACGTGACGAAATAATGAAGAAAAAAATTTCATCGTGATTGTAAAGGTAAAAACTACGATTCCATTACGACTGATAATCCTAAGCCCACAATGGGGGAGAAATATGGGAAAAAACTAAAAAGATTCCTAGAAACAATCTAGACTTGGCACTCTAAGGAAGTAACTAGTGATGGTATAAATCCAAACTGATGCAGAAAAGTCAAAAATTCAATGGTTGGTCAAACTAGACAAAAGATTAGGGTGAAGGATTGAAAGGAAAGGATCATAGGAACCCCAATGGAGTCGCCATTTTTTTGACAAGGTTAATCCTCTCCGTGGACATAGACGATCCCTCTAGCCCAATGAATGGGTCTAGCAACTGAAGTGACAATCAACTAGACATCTTCCAAGATTACAATTGAAAAGAAGAACGAAGTTGATGGCCTACCTCATTCTAATGCTACTTTGGTTTCCTTTGTCGAGGACTCTGAACCGCTTGTATCACAATTTTGTTACTGCTTATGTCAATGTTTATGCACTTACACAAGTGGTCAAGGTACAACAAAGCATTCCAAAACAAATAGAAAATCCAAAAGCAACCTACTTAACTGATCAAGGAATGTCAAGCTAAAGGATACATTAACGTATACATTTTGGGAAGATGAACCAACAGTTATATATTATTAGAAAATAAAGGGAAGATTACAACCAAAGCCTTGATATTAATAGGCTCTCCTTGAGGTGTAATCCAAGTCCAAGCCAAGAACTCTCCAAGCACTCCTTCTCGAAGTCAAATGTATAGCATCTAGGCATAATCTTAGCATAAGGGTGCAACTAGACATAGACCCACCAACTTCTAACCTCACCAACCAACCATTTGGGAATGGGAGAGGATGAATATATAAGCTGGTAAATGGAGTTAAGACCTCTCCAAAGATAGGATTAGGCCATCATCTCAAGGAGGTATCTCATAGGGATAAGACCAAGAGGCCAAGTTGGGAGAATTCAATGTTATCTAGTCGAACAACCTCTAGCTCATCGCTCTGGAAGATTCTAGAACACGAAACTTCTTATCCTCTTTGGGAAAATTTCCTTTTTGGGATCATTGTTGGTATATGAGCAAACATAGTAATGCCATTGCGAGTCTAGTATAGTGCAACATGTGATCATTGCAATTTTTGGCCTCATAAGAGCAAAGATCCTCAAATTAGGGTTTAATAGTTATTTCCTTCAAGGGAATCTCAAGGAATTTTCCAATCAAAGTCCTTAGGATAGATCTGAGTTGTATACATGAATGAGTACACTGCATAATGGTGATGTTTCAGGAACTTCAGGTTATTTCACAGGGAAGTGAAGGAGATGTGACAAAATACTGTGTAACACACCCTCGTGCCATATTCCAAGCATGAATGTGGGATCTCATAGAACACATCAATCGAAACTCATCCAGGGCTTCCAGAGCCCATCCACCTCAACCCATAAAATAGTTATTCCACCTCACAGTCTGACATCACCAAAACCATCATCAGATTTGTCTCCATCCAAGCCTTTTGGGGCTTCTAGAGTGTTTGTCCAACCAAGGCTTCCAAAACTAGTAACTCAATCCACAACTTATATAGGGCTTCCAAAGTGTTTGTCCAATCAAGGCTTCCAAAGCTAGTAAATCAACCCACAACTTATACAAGGCTTCCAGATAATTTTTCCAACCAAGGCTTCCAGGACTAGTAACTCAACCCACCAAGGGCTTCTAGAGTGTTTTTCCAACCAGGGTTCCAGGAACAGTAACTCAATCCAAGCTGTTATAGGGCTTCTAGAGTGTTTGTTCAACCAGGGCTTCCAGGACTAGTAATTCAACCCAAGTTGTTACAGGGCTTCTAGAGCATTTGTTTAACCAAGGCTTCCAAGACTAACAACTCAACCCAAGCTAAGGAAACATGAGAACCAACCAAAACAAAGCAATTAAAGTAAGCCCAAAATCACCATGACTATCCAATAAATGGCAAGGCTAGGTAGTCCACTATCAATCCTGGCCATCCTCTATGCCAATGACAGATCATAACCAAGAAACCACATGCATGTGCCATGCATGCCAAAGCTAGTGATGAAATTATACGTGCAATTTGGTACCTGCAAGAAAATATGATGTAGCTACCGATGTTGATGCCCTCTTGCATTTTCTTGCTCTTCCTTCTCCTTCTTTCTCCAATAATCCAAGTATGCCACACCCTTTAAGAGTATTCTAAGAAAACTCTAATTATCGAAGAGTAAGAGAGAGAGAGAGAGAGAGAGAGAGAGAGAGAGAGAGAGAGAGAGAGAGAGAGAGAGAGAATAATGAGTGAGCTCCAAAACTGAAATGATCAAGCCTTCCCTGACTAATCTTGTCCATTGATCCTTAGAAGCATTTTTGTTAATGAGGCCTCCATTTTCTTCATTTTCCATTATTTTCCTTCAATTTCCTCCTCACATGCAACCTGTGACCTTTCACCTTCCGTTTCTCCTAATTTCCATTATTTTCATAAATAAATGTGCCAAACTACCTTTTTTCCTCTTTAATGCCTTAGCCATAGCCTTTGCCAATTTCCTTAGCCATAAACATCCAAATGAACACCCACTAGGATGTCATGCCCACCATTCAACTTGGAATATGTGTCCCCTCATCCGTGGTATTTATATATTTTTACATGGAATTTTCACCAGCATTGTTACAAAACCCTCCCCCTTGGGGGAACACCATCCTCAGTGTTCAATGACACTTATAACCAATGTGACTACTGAAAAAAAAACATAATGCCCATGGAGATTTATAACAAAAATCTTTGCAATATTTACAATGAAAGACCTTCTAAAAATCACAACATCATGACAACATGATAATATACAGCATATTGGAGCTTTATAACATAACTCATTACGATATTTACAATAACCAAATATACATATACACATATGCACATTTTCTCAACCATAAAATAAAAGAATATGGTGCCTACATCTACAACAAGGGAATCCGGAGGCTCACACCTCCACCCTCAAATTAATGCCAAGATCCACCTCCTTCTTAGGAAGTCCAGAATCCACTGCAAAGTGAGATCTGCATCCAATGTCTAGCGTTATAATCCCATGCCACTTGTCCTCTCAGTGAAAAGTTACCATCTCATTGTTCTAGGGCACACTCATAATGTGCATCTGAGTCCATCTGTCAATGTTAATGACCAAAACAAATCCATCTGTGAATTTCCCTTCTTTTCTACATAGTCCCTCGGGAATCTGGTCGCCCCTTCCATGAAGTCACTCACCTTCCAAGTTCCACTGGCACCCCCATCCTGAGCAACCCATCCCTTGGCAAGGCTTCTTTGCATCGAAAAATACAAAAACCAAGGCATATACCTTCCTCACACATCATACCAGTCATAGCATGCTCATGGAAATCAATGGACACTATTGGGTACCAGTGTCCCACAATGGCCTTGCTCTTGAAGTGCTTTACTAGCATACTGTTGCATGTTTCAATTTATTTGTTGTTGCAAATTATTGTAGGTCATTTCAATCACCCAACCAGCAATTTCATGAATTCTTGTACCAAACACATAACTTCCATTAGATTTAAAATAAATTGAAATACCTTCAAATCATACCTCATTGGTAGCTTGTCAATAAGGTACATTTGCAATTGTGTTCGCTTCCTGTCACAACAAGTCAAACTATCATATTTTAATAAATCAACATGTATAGAAATATCACATCAGGTTAGCTCAAAACATAACCATCATATATCTAAATCATAAATCACATGTAATCATCATAAACCAGAATCATAAATCACATGCATAATAAAACCAAAATACAATGATGATACGTATCCTTTCGTTAATCCTAAGCTTCTACCCTTGTCTTTATTTAGTACGCACTTCGGATCGGTTGTTATAGAAATTCTGTGAATTCTCTACAAATCTCACTCTGAGACCTATGTACGAAATTTGATTGTAGATTAACCCAATAATGCAATATAACCAAAGCAAAATACTATAACCTACTTATACTATCAATTTGCAAAAGCTTAAAGATTGAGCAAGATCGAGTTGAACACATATAACTAGACAAAGAAGAATCAATCATCCAAGACACATGAAAATACTTTAGGGAAAGCCTTAGCTAAAAACCCCACTATCTATATTATCATACAAGGTGGAAATACATATTAATTATACAAAGCCTTAGCTCTCATAGCTAGCCAGCTCTCAGTACAATCCTCACAGATGCTCATAGGAAATTCTTGCTTCTCACAAACCTTACTCTCTTCCCTCCAAGCTCCTATTTCCTTGCGATATTTCTCCTAGGTGATCCTCATGTTACCAAGTGGAAAACTCTCAACCAAGTGGAACATTGATCTCTCACACTGATCTCACACCCCGTATGAACCGCGCAATCCTCAAGGAACCTTTTATTGATTGCATGCATGAGTTTCCTTTATAGGAAAACACATGCAACTAATAGTACAATGTCCTTATCTTTAATATCAACTGGGTCTTTCTCAGAATAGACATGCATGCGTTTCTCATGAGGGAATATTCAGTTATCTAGAGTACACTCGTTGAGTGCATGCATGCATCAACTGACTAATAAATCACAATTAGTTCCTCAAACAGTTTGGAAGTAATTTAACTAGACTTAACTGAGTTAATTGAGTTAACTAATTACAACTCAAACATAACTCAATATTATCTCCTTAATTTAAGGGTTATCTCCTTAATTTAAGGGATAACTTTTGCATGACTTCAAAAAGACTTCTAACTTGAATTTCTCCAACTAATTAATCCATAATGAATTAATTAATTACTTCCAAGCAACTGGTGAGACTAAATTCGATTTTAATTCAAGGACAAATTAAAATTCGAATTTATGGATTCTATTTTTATCATTTCTTGTTTCTATTTTCAACACTCCCTCTCAACAATAAAGGAATTCAACTCGATCCCAATCATGAACCTTTGGAATGTTATGCATGTAACACTTCTCTCTAGTGTAGTTGCTCCAGCGGCTCCAGAAACAAAAAAACATCCAACCTGAATCAGTATGATGCATCTGTCATCAAAGTCTCTGTCTGTTATTGCCTCTGTTAACTGAAAAATTTACGCTTCTGCTGACTCTACCTTTCTGCACTATAGTCAATCCTTCTCTATGCTCTTCAGTATCTATCTTCTCTAGCCTCTATCACTTTGATCTCAATTGCATCAATTCCACTGATTCCTCCTGCTACTATGTACTTTGGGCTCCTGTAGCAAGGCACGATCCATGAGAGAAAACCTCTTAATGGACCTTCCCCAATTTCAGCCTTCATGGGACTATCACTTCACATCGCCCCACCTAACACCTATAGGTATGGCTACATGTGATCCCTTTTCCCACTTGGATCAAAATCCCCCCTTAATGGAGGTATCTGCATGAGTGGATCTCTTCACTTGCTCTCCTCTCTACTTCTCCAATTGTGGCTCCTCCACAATTGTCTGAGACTTCTTCTAGGACTGCATGTTGAGAGGTAATTACTCTCCCTCTCAACCACCAAGTCTCTAAAATTTTCCTTTCTCCTCAAGGCTTTGCATACATCTTGAATCTCAAGAGAATACAGGTTCTTAACTTGTGAACCAATTTGTTTCACCTGTCTCATGGTGATGTGTCTAAGGAAAACCTTTCCCTTACTAAAGACAACATCATAGCCTTTTTCCTCCAACCTCACGACCGATACCAAGTTCTTCTTCAGTCCAGGCACATACTTCACATCTGTCAAGGTGATATTCACTCCATCCTCCCTTTGAAAAGAAATCGTGCTCACTCTTGAAACACTATACCTTTCATCGTCACCCATCTCTATGCACATCTTGAGGTCTTTCTCCTCCAAGGCACTGAGAAAATTTTATCACCAGTCATGTGGAATGAGATTCCACTATCAAGATACCAAACACAACCCATCATTGATGACACCATGCATGTGATGAGGGTAAAGTCCATTTCGATCTGAGAGGTTAATGCCTCACCTTCCAATCCTTCTAAGGGTCCCTTCTTGGACTTCTTCGATGGGAAATTAGTAGCATAATGTCCCATCTCGTGACAATTAAAGCATCTAACTTTAGACTTCTCACCCTTCTTCCCTCCACGAGAGGAATTCAATTTGGAATGGGAAGCCTTCCCCTTCCCTTTCCTTGCCTTACTTGCTAAGGCTGGATTTTCTTCATCATCATCCTTGGATTAAGAACCATCTCGTATGCTCCTCCTGATCTCCTCCTCCATTAGATCTGACCACAATCGTTCCCAATCTGAAATTTTCTCCCTTCCATTCACAGAGTCCTTGTATCTATTCCAGCTCTTTGGAAGGCCAAGGAGAGTAAGGCTCACCATATCATCATCAGCAGTAGTTATTGCCACACTACCAAGCTCATCCATGCAAGTGGTGAGCTTGTTCAGATATGTGGAAATAATATCATTGTTCTCCATCTTGATTCTTCAAAGCTTATCCTTGAGTGCCAATTTCCTTTGGTCACTATTGTTCTAGTAGAGGACCTTCACTATCTTCCACATTGAATATGGAGTATCCTTCCCATGGAGACTCAAGACAATATGGTCTCAAACTCCCTCAAGGATAATCTATCTCACCTCCGCCACACACTTCTTCCACTCAACCAACTCTTGTGCATTAGTTGAAGCTGGCTTTTGGATTTCTTGATCAATGAAATCCTTCAAGCCATTGTCTTTTAATACAACCTCCATGCGATCTTTCCATGCTATGTAATTTGAGCTACCTTCCAAGGCATACTCGAGTCTCAAGCCATAGAATGCCATTGGCTGTTAGGCCCCTATACTACTAGTGTAACCCCTTATTGTTATTAGTACAACCCACTTATTATATTGATGTACCCATGTAGTGCCCATATTGTTACTATTGTGCCCCATAGAAGCCCACTATTGTTATTATTGTGCCCTTACATTATTATTGTTATGTGGGCTCTGCTTATGTTATGACCCCTTAAACTCCTATATATAGAAAGGAGGTCTTTTCATTTGGATCATCCAAGAATTGTTCATTTATGTAATGTAAAGGAGGTTGCCCCCTCGAAGAGGCTGAATTATAAGGCGTTGATCTATATTTTCTATCTTTTCTTGAGCTGGTTTCATAGCATTTGGTATCAAAGCTATGGATTCTAGGGTTTCGCTGCTCCAAACAGGTCATCATGGAATTTTCGCTATAACCCTTTTTCTGTGGTGTTTCAAAAGCTAAAAAAAAAAAACATTTGAGAAGAACTCGCGCTGAAGCTTGCGTCCAAATTTCAGAGCTGTTTGCACTATATTTGCGGAGATATGATCTGAGGAAGTTGGTCTTCTTGCAGACTCCTATCTTTCATTCCAAACAGGTGACCTGGGGAAAACTGTCATAACTTTCTATCTAAGCATCTGATTGAAATTTCATTAGAAGGTATAGAAAGAGGACTGACTGTAGTTTCTTCTATATCTTTTTCAGAGCCAAAGGTTGAAACAATGACTCGTGGCACATCGTACAAGTTTGCTCTACTGAACTAGTTTATAATCAGGTCATTGTGGGAGATTTGTCATAACTCTTCCTTGGAGAATCCGATTTGGATCAAACTGGTGGCATTAGAAAGAGGACATAGAGGGCTACTGCAGGTTGCAATTTTAGAACTTAAATATCCAAAAGTACAGAGTTACAATTGTTTCAAGATCGAGCTCCTAAAATCAAGAAAAAGCAAGATGAGGAAGTTTGATGGCAAGGATCCGGTAAATTGGATACGTCAGATGGAGCAATATTTTGATCTACATGGTGTACCACTGTTACAGAAGGTATGTATTGCATCTTCATATTTAGAACCAGATCAATTTTATGGTATAAAGGGCTTTGTTCTCGTAAACGACTTGTTACGTGGTCAATTCTCACAGAGGAAATGATAGCACATTATGATGATACAAAGAGCAACACCCTCTTTAAAGCAACACCTCAACAATTGGAAAGAGTAAAAGGGCTTTGTGACATACTAGAAAGTAAAATTATGGCAACAATGAATTCTACCCCTCACAACTATGAAGATGGAAGTGTTGTTTCTCCTAGTCTTCCACAACCTATAAGGGTTACACCACAACATTTGGAAGAAAAAAGAGAAAAAGGGCTTTGTTACAATTGTGATAGCAAATGCACTAAAGGTCATAAGTGTTTTGAGAAGAAATTATTTTACATAGAATATGTAGAGGAGGAAGAGAAAGATCAAGAAACATCAAAAGAAGAGGATATACGCCAGAACCCCACCTTAGAGAAAGAAGAAATGAATCAGACCATATCTTGTAAAGCATTGGCAAGAATTACCACTCCTCAAACTCTCAAGATAGAAGGACATATCAAGAAGAAAAAGGTGCAAGAAGTGAAATATCACATCGAGAAATAAGAAATGAATCCAACCATATCTTCTAATTCGTTGGTCGAAATTACCACTCCTCAAAATATCAAGATAGAAGGACATATCAAGAAGAAAAATGTTCAAGAAGTGAAAGATCACATCGAGCATCAAGCAATGAATCCGACCATATCTTGTAAAGGATTGGAAGAAATTAACACTCCTAAAACTCTAGAGATAGAAGGACATATCAAGAAGAAAAAGGTCCAAATAGTGAAAGATCACATTGAGCATCAACAACAAGTTCTCCAACTTTTAAAGGATAACGCCACTTGAGTGCAAAATCAAACGAAACAATAGGTATATCAACATCGTAGTGGAAAATGTTTTGATGTAGGTGATTGCGTATTTTTAATGCTACATCTCAAGCAATCTATTTATGAGAAGGAAATGTTGGCAATACTACATGCACTAAAAAAATGGCGACCTTACTGAATGGGAAGACTCTTCATGGATGAGGATGTGGAAGCATTGTTTTGTTGGATCAACGAAGCAAGGGATGAATGGAAGAAGGACAAAGAAGTATGGCCACTTATTCAAAATTTTCAAAAGATCCCAATTCAAACAATATTGCTAGAAATTGAAGAGGAAGGAAAAATCATATTGGAACCTGGAGCAGTCACAGAAACAAGAACCCGATAGCTATGAAATCGATCAATTTTAGAGTATCTAATCAAGTGGAATAACATACCCACTAAATATTCCACATGGGAGGACAAAAATTTTATACAGAAGCATCAAGAACTACTCAAGCGTTGAGGACAACGCTTTTTGAAGGAGAGGGGCATGTTAGGCCCCTATACTACTAGTGTAACCCCTTATTGTTATTAGTACAACCCACTTATTATATTGATGTACCCATGTAGCGCCCATATTGTTACTATTGAGCCCCATAGAAGCCCACTATGATTATTATTGTGCCCTTGCATTATTATTGTTATGTAGGCTCTGATTATGTTATGGTCCCTTAGACTCCTATATATAGAGAGGAGGTCTTTTCATTTGAATCATCCAAGAATTGTTCATTTATGTAATTAAAGGAGGTTTCCCCCTCGAAGAGGCTGAATTCTAAGGCGTTGATCTATCTTTTATATCTTTTCTTGAGTTGGTTTCATAACATTTGGTATTAGAGCTTTGGATTCTAGGGTTTTTCTGCTCCAAACAGGTCATCGTGGAATTTTCGCTATAACTGTTTTTCAGCGATCTTTCAAAAGTTGAAAGACAAACACATTTGAGAAGACATCGCGCTCAATCTCGGATCCGAATTTCCGAGAATTTTGCGCTACAATTGCGGAGATATGATCTGAGGAAGTTGGTCTTTTTGCAGACTCCTGAATTACATTCAAAACAAGTGACCTAAGGAAAATCGTCATAACTTTGTCTCTGTACATTGGATTGAAATTTCGTCAGAAGGTAAAGAAAGAGGAAAAACTTTAGTTTCTTCTATATATTTTTCAGAGCTAAAGGTCGAAATAGTGACTCGTGGCACGTCGTACAAGTTCGCTCTACTGAACTAGTCTATAATCAAGTCACTATGGGAGATTTCACATAACTCTTCCTTGGAGAATCCAATTTGGATCAGACTAGTGGCATTGGAAGGAGGACACAGAGGGCTACTGCAGGTTGAAATTTTAGAACTTAAAGAGCCAAAAGTACAGAGTTACAATCGTTTCAAGATCGAGCTCCTAAAATCAAGAAAAAGCAAGATGAGGAAGTTTGATGGCAAGGCTCCGGTAAATTGGATACTTCAGATGGAGCAATATTTTGATCTAGATGGTGTGCCATTGTTACAAAAGGTATGTATTGCATCTTCATATTTAGAACCGGATCAATTTTTATGGTATAAAGGGCTTTGTTCTCGTAAAAAACTTGTTACGTGGTCAATTTTCACGGAGGAAATGTTAGCACATTATGAGGATACAAAGAGCAACACCTTCTTTAGTGCAACACCACAACAATTGGAAAGAGTAAAAGGGCTTTGTGACATACTAGAAAGTAAAATTATGGCAACAATGAATTCTACCCCTCACAGCTATGAAGATGGAAGTGTTGTTTCTCCTAGCCTTCCACAACTTACAAGGGTTACACCACAATAATTTTGAAGAAAAAAGAGAAAAAGGGATTTGTTACAATTGTGATAGCAAATGCACTAAAGGTCATAAGTGTGTTGAGAAGAAATTATTTTACATAGAGTATGAAGAGGAGGAAGAAAAGGACCAAGAAACGTCAAAAGGAGACGATATACACCAGGATCCAACCCTAGAAATAGAAGAAATGAATCAGACCATATCTTGTAAAGGATTGGAAGAAATTATCACTCCTCAAACTCTAAAGATAGAAGGACATATCAAGAAGAAAAAGGTTCAAGTGGTGAAAGATCACATCGTGCATCAACAACAAGTTCTCCAACTTTTAAAGGATAATGCCACTTTGGTGCAAAATCGAATGATACAACAGGTAGATCAACATCGTAGTGAAAAATGTTTTGATGTAGGTGATTGGGTATTTTTACTGCTACATCTCAAGCAAGCTATTTGTGAGAAGGAAATGTTGGAAATACTATGTGCACTTAAAAAATGGTGACCTTACCGAATGGGAAGACACTTCAAGGTGAAAATGGATCATGATAGTCTTAAATACTTTTTAGAACAACTATTATCTTTAGAAGAACAGAAAAATTGTGTCACAAATATGTTGGGTTATGACTTTGACATCATCTATAGAAAATGGAAGCAAAATTTTGTTGCAGATGCACTCTCAAGAAAGGATGAGGATGTGGAAGCATTGTTTTGTGCTATTTCTTTTATCCAACTAGGTTGGATAAACGAAGCAAACGATAAATGGAAGGAGGATGAAGAAGTATGGCCACTTATTTAAAAGTTGCAAAAGATCCCAATTCAAACAATATTGTCAGAAATTGAAGAGGAAGGAAAAATCATATTGGAACCTGTAGCAGTCACAGAAACAAGAACTCGACAGCTAGGAAATCGATCAATTTCAGAGTATCTCATCAAGTGGAAGAACTTACCTGTTGAAGATTCCACATGGGAGGACAAGAATTTTATACAGAAGCATGAATAACTACTCAAGCGTTGAGGACAACACTTTTTGAAGGAGAAAGGCATGTTAGGCCCCTATACTACCAGTGTAACCCCTTATTGTTATTAGTATAACCCCCTTATTATATTGATGGACCCACGTAGTGCCCATATTGTTACTATTGTGCCCTAAAGAAGCTCACTATTGTTAGTATTGTGCCCTTACATTATTATTGTTATGTCGGCTCTGATTATATTATGACCCCTTAGACTCCTATATATAGAAAGGAGGTCTTGTCATTTGTATCATCTAAGGATTGTTCTTTTATGTAATGTAAAGGAGGTTGCCCTCTCAAAGAGGCTGAATTCTAAGGCGTTGATCTATCTTTTCTGTCTTTTTGTGAGCTGGTTTCATAACATGGACTCAGATACACTACCAGAGATGTGAGGCTGCATGGTTATTCTGATGCTCATTGGTTTGGCAGTGGGTGGATCGCAAGAGCACTTTTGGATGCTATTTTTCTTTGGGTTCTTCTTTGATATCTTGGATGAGCAAGAAGCAGAATCGTTTGCTTTGAGCATCGCTGAGGCCGAATACATAACTGCTAGTATGGCCTCCTGTCAAGCTGTCTAGTTGAGTAAGCTCTTCATTGAGTTGTTTGGACATGTGTTGGATACCACCGTGATCATCTGTGACAACCAAAGTGGGATCCGATTATCAGAGAATCATGTGCTTCATGATCACTCCAAGCATATAGATATCAGATACCACTCTATTCGGGATATGGTACAACAAGGAGCAATGAGGCTCTATCAAATTGGGACTGATTAGTAGGTCGCTAATATTTTGACAAAGTCCTTGGGGAAGGTCAAGTTCTTGGCCTTTCGAGAACGACTTGGAGTCATGGAGAGACCCTCTTGTGAGGGTTTGGTATGAAAAGAACATGTGATTCTAAATTTAACAAAGGAGGTGTGGTGGTTGCAGATAAACATTTGCACATCTCTATAAACTGTCACCAAGCTTGATATCCATTGAACCTTGCCAATGTCCTTCAGTGCATTATTGAGTGCATGCACACAACAAGGAGCCCAAAAAATATGTTGGTACTTGCTTTGAATCAATAACCCCGCTGATCTACAAACCGCTGCTGCATCTGTCACGACCTGCACAACACTATCAGACCCAACATCCTCTATAGCTTCTCGAAGAAGCTCAAATTGGAAAGAAGCATCCTTGCACTTTCTAGAATAGTCAACAACTTTAAGAAAGAATGGACCTTCTGAAGATGTCACTATGATGTTGATTAGTGGCGATATCAGATGTCAGTCCATCCATCCATAACAATAGAGCAACCAAACCTCAACCATGTTTGTCTCGTTCTTTCTTTTTGCACATTAATTTTGGACACTTGTCTATCTAAAATTGTTGTTCTTAGCTTATGTTCTCCGGGTGGTACATATGAAGGCCCAATTCTTGCAGTTGCTTCAACCATTTCCTTGTAATAAGGAGAGCAAATAGCATGGAAGGGAATTCCATTGGTAAAAAGAAATTTGCCAATTGCATCATTTGTGTCATCTTGATCTAGAACATTGTACATTCCAGACACTGTAGCACAAGAACGAGATGCACCAGTAGAACCTTTTGTCTTTTTTGATGAAGCACTTGATGGAGGCATATTTGTGCATGGATCAACATTTCTGCTAGAAAACAATGCTTTTCTAGTGGCTGCCCTTTCTATCTTCCAAAGTTGCTCTCTTTGAGTTGAATTCAGGTTCCTTGAAGGACACATATTGACTCCTTTACTTGTAATAGCCAAAATATGTGGCTTCACCCTGGTATCACTTCCAACAAAGTGATTCTCACAAATATTGCAGACACAATCACGTGAGTCACCACCAACTTTTGGAACTTTTTTCGGAAGTCTGGTTACATAGATTAGAAGTGGTTTTAGAGGATTAAATGTCCCCTTTGCAATATTTTCTAGATCTCTGGGTGGGCCTTTAGAATCTGCACCATGCAAAGGCCTATTATGATTTCTAGTTCCTGCCCTCATGTGACCGCTTTCAATTTCTGTTTCTTCTTGTGGATCATGTGACTCACTACCACTGTCGCTGTTGTCACTGTTAGTGTTCCTACTTTTCCTAGAATAACTCATAGTTGTAAGTTCAATGTAACTTGTAGGCTGCAGCGTGCAACAAGGGTTTACTATTTAAATTTAAATTTTATTTTTAATAAAAGTTTTATGGCATATGCATACTGATACACAGTGAAAATAAAAAAATTTAAAATACAAATTTACACAGTCAACGATGACTATTGATTGTGTAATGCTAACACTATACATATATGATATTACGCAGTCAACATTCACTGGAAGTTTGAAAATTAAAAAAGTTCAAAATTTATAAAAAAATTAATACACAGTCAATAACACTAAACAATGAAAATTAAAAAAAAAAAAAAATTTAAAAATTTACAAAAAAATAAAAAAGAATAACAGTGATAGGCTAGCCGCTAACGTGTTGAGTTACTCACTGTGCACTTGCAGTCACAATGTGCACTGTGGTCAGGCGACAGACTCCAGAGGTGCGATGTGCTCTGTGGTCACGACGGCAGTGGGTAGTGTGGTCACAATGACAGTGTTGAAGACTCCAGAGGTGTGGACAATGGATGGGCGTCAACACAATTGGATGGGAGTCGACACAATGAACTCGTCTGACGCCAACACAATGGAACTCGTCGACAAAGATGGCACAATGATTATGGAATAGTGAACTTGTCGGCACTATGGAACTCGTTCAACATCGGTTCAACAATCAACAGTGTCCAGCAGCGATGGTAGCTCGATGGCATAAAGTTTGCAGCTATGGTGGTTCACTGGCATAAGGTTTGCAGTGACGTCCAACAGCGACGGCTCGATGGCATAAAGATGAAATAAAACTTAAAACCCTTCAAGCAACGTTAAACATATATTATAATAAAATTATAAATCTATGATTTAAAAGAGTCAAATTTTGTCCAAGGAAACGACCCTAGACAACCCTTACGACCCCCTTTCGAGAATTCGACCCCGAATTTAGTGGAATCGATCCCTTTCGAGATTCCTCACGTACCTTATTTTTTGGGAGCATGGGGAAACGACTCCTAGTCGTCCCAAAGTCCCTAGAGCGCGAGGGAGCATGGAAACTTGACCCCTAGGTGGGGGGATGTGACCCTGTGGAACACTAGATAAATGTTTTGATGTCTATTTGCATTTACCAATCATTTCCATAAATTTGAGAACCTGTTATAATAAGTGTATTATTATTATTTTTGGTAAATGAAAGATTAAATTATAAATAAGATAGAAGAAAATAACACCCGGATGCGGGTGTTAATGGTCGCATTTAAGACGAGAGGAAACCCATGCGCCGAGGACATGATGCCACGCTGCGGACAGGTGGTCGCCATGGGCTCTGGGCTGGTTTCTGCCCAAAAGGAGTTAACGAGCCTTAATGGCTCATCAATGCAGTGGTCTTTCCAAGGTTTAGATGACAGATATCTTGTCATGGCACAAACATTCCTTATTCTGTGTTTGCAGTTCGGCTCTGGTTCTGGAGATTTCGTGGTTCAGGTTAGCGTGGAGGAGGGAGGCTCTGAGGGCAGCATACCCACCCTCGAGTCCTCCACCTGCCCAATTCTGGCTGAGTGCTCTTGCTTGGCTCAGGTGAACTTGTCGGGGGCAGTTGGGTTGCAGGGCCATCGGGGTAACAGTTCTCGCGAAGTTTTTCTGGGCAGCCGAAGGCACAAGGCCGTTAAGCTCCACCCTGGTTTTATAATGGCTCCGCGCGCAGGTTATCGTAGGCCTCGCAGGGGTGGTAATTCGGGGCAACAGGGCGGCACTAGAGATAGTGGCCATTCAAGCCCGCGACGAATCTCTCCTTTGGCCTGTGCTTCGCCACCCTCCTGCGATTCGGCGAACTCTGAGTTAGACTTAAGTAATGCAGTGCAGACAACGACTCTTTATTATCGCCGCAAGAGGAACAAGCCGGTAGTCAAAGCCATGATAACAGTCATTTTTGCTGAGGAGGATGAGGAGGAAGGAAGTTTGGAGGCTGAAATGGAGGAAAAGACGCCTCCCTCCTCGGACAACACTTCCAAGCTAAAGGACAGTTCCTACAGCCCAGAATTACAGAGCAAGATGGACGAGGAGAGCACCTTCGGTTACTCAGCAGAGCAGGCGGAAGCATTACAAGAAATCAACAGCCTCAAAGGGAAAGAGCCCATGGTTACTTCTGAGGCTCCTTTAGAGGCTCAAAAGGAAACTCAAAACAGTAGGCCTTCCTCTCCTCAGAGCAAGACAAAGAATGAGGAGTCTGAAGACTCGTTCGATTATACTCTGTACCTCAAATTGCCGCCTGGTATTGAACGTCTTGAAGATATTCCAGTTGGCATGGAGGTGACTTGGGAGCGTGACCCGGTTCGTGCAGCAGAAGATCGTAAGAAGCGTGCGCAAGAACGAGAAGCTGAGGCGCGGAAGAAGCAGGGTAGTTAATGGCAGAAGAGTCTTGGGTAAGCCTGATCTCAGGCGATCAATGTTTCTTTCTTTTTGGCTTAGTTTTGGTAGGGTGGCGAGCAACAATTGATAAAATGCTGGTTCGAAGTACTGTTGCTTGTAATGGGTCTTGGGGTTTGGGTTAATTTCCAGTTTCTTTGTCTGTCTACGTCGGTCTATGTCTGTCTATGTCGGTCTATGTTGCAGTACAAACCATTTCTCCTGGTATTGTTGTAATCTCTAGCCTGTACACGCAGACATTTCAGGTTGATGAGGAAAGCTTTGACAGAGAGCTGAACACTCGCTCTCAGAGGTTTATACCTCTTGTAAATACTTTTTTTGATTTTTAATATATTTAGTTTAGCCTTTGCCAAGCAAAAAAAAA
>APFE030014876.1:130083-143617 GCA_000404065.3 Pinus taeda | reverse complement strand
AGGAGTTGTACCATACTATGATGCTGACTTCGGGTCGGTTGAGACTGGTCTGGGACCAGTGGTACATACTCTGAGACTGACTTTGTGTCAGTGCAGTACTGGTCTGGGACTAGTGAGAGTGGTACATACTATGACGGTGACTTCGGGTCGATTGAGACTGGTCTGGGACGAGTGGTACACTCTCTGAAACTGCAATACTAGTATGGGACCAGTGTTAGGAGTGGTACTTACTATGAAGCTGACTTCGGGTCAGCTGAGACTGGTCTAGGACTAGTGGTACGCACTTTGATTGATGCAGGATTGATGTGTTCTCCTGTGAGGACATGATTGATTAGTTCTCCTGACGAGGCATCCTACCCATGCAGTCTGGGACTCATGGGAAGTACCTCTCATCTGATCAATGAGTAGGGAAATGAAGTTAGGGACCATAGTAGTACCGATGGACGCATCGTTGTATATACCGTACTCCCTACGCTAGGATGACCTCCATTGATCTGGGATCAATGATACTGGTCTGGGACCAGTGGTAGGAGTTGTACCATACTATGATGCTGACTTCGGGTCGGTTGAGACTGGTCTGGGACGAGTGGTACATACTCCGAGACTGATTTCGTGTCAGTGCAGTACTGGTCTGGGACCAGTGAAAGTGGTACATACTATGACGCTGACTTCGGGTCGGTTGAGACTGGTCTGGGACCAGTGGTACACTCTCTGAGACTGCGATACTGGTCTGGGACCAGTGGTAGGAGTGTTACTTACTATGAAGCTGACTTCGGGTCAGCTGAGACTAGTCTGGGACCAGTCGTATGCACTCTGAGACTGACTTTGAGTCAGTGGAGGATGATACTGGTTTAGGACCAGTGGAGTTGTACTCACTATGACGCTGACTTCTGGTTGGTTGAGACTGGTCTGGGACTAGTGGTACATACTTTGAGACTAACTTTGAGTCAGTATGATACATCCTCGATCATTTCTTCTTCATAATTCAGACAAAAGCAAAGCAGAACAGAACAATGCAAGAGCAGAGCAAAATAGTACAGATCAGTACAGGGCAGAACAAGCCAAAGCAGATCAGGCAGAATTGAGCAGAGCAGGGCAAGGGTCAAGCTATACAGGGCAGTGCATTTGATGGATGAATAGTAACGATCGATAGACAGATTGCAGATGAAGTTCTCCATGGTTGAGAGGGAGTGTTAAAATTGGTAACCAGGGAAAAAATTCAAGTGGGTCATCTTATTCATGGCCGATAATATTTTTATTAAATTCCTCTCATCGAGAGGTGTAGGATTGATATAAAGATCATATGATTCCGATAAGTATTCATGGAGATATGAATTTATTTTGATTATGGAATTATTATCAAGCCGACCTACAACTCATGTAGGCTCAGAAGCCCAACAGTCGCATCTATTCACCCACCAATGTTGTGTATAAATATAAAAGGACTTTTCCTCATTTGGACTCACTCATCTCATCACATCTCTCTCTCTCCACTGCGCAGATATGAGTCTCTTCTCTACTGCGCTGAAATGGATCTCTCTCTCTCTCACATGTGAAGCCGGAAGCTGCTGAATTTGAAGCTGCAACTGCAGAAGTAAAGATTGACTTGTGAGGCCTAGAAGATCTCCTCTTTGGAACTGCGCTGTAGGTTCATCTGAACCTCCTCTGAAAGCCGTAACTTCTGGTGGTGGAATGAAGTCAATCCGATGAACGGTTTGCAAGATATCGACTGCCCTAGTTTGAAGCCGGAAACTGCTGAAACTGAAGCTGCAACTATAGAAGTAAATATTGACCTGCGTGGCCTAGAATATATCCTCATCTGAACTACGCTGTAGGTTAATCTGAACCTCCTCTAAAAGCTGAAACTTTTGGTGGTGGAATGAAGTCAATCCGACAGTCGATTTGTGAGATATTGTCTGCCCTAGTTTGATAATGAAGCCGCTAATGCTGATGCTACTGATCTAGGGTTTGCTACTGCTGATATGAATCAGATTCATTCTACTATTTCTCTCTGCTGAATTATTGAAGATAAAATAATATTTAATCAAAGGGTTTCCCCACACATTGTGGGGTTTGTCCGTGGCTAGCCGCCACATCTTGTGTCTCTTGTCTTGGCTTGTTTTCTGTTGATCGTTTAATGTTCTATCTGCACTTTACTTTATATATATGTGATTGCTAATCTTTGGAATATAATAAGAAAAACAAGTAAACTGTTATAAGCATAGAACATACCATAACTTAACATGTGACCATGGGTTCTTCACATGCTTGATCTCTTTCTTCATTTTCTCTGGTAGGGTCCTATAATTTATAATATCTCAAGGTTATTGAGTATTGTATCTCAGGAATCTTTTTTTGTAATTACTTGTCAATTTGTGAATGATTTCCAAAAAACAAATATAATAAAAAATTAAAAGAGGGTATAAATAAGAAAAGAGAAAAAACAAAAATATTGAAAAAGAAAGAAAAGATTGAACCCCACCAAAAGAAAGAAAAATAAAAGAAAGGAATAATACTGAAAGTGTTGGAAGTATAAATGCCACCACTGATAGTTAATTTTCTTCATCATTGTTAAATAAAGGTTGTGTGCAGCTTGTTCAAAATGCCACAATCACTAGCTTTTGGTTTAATCATTCAGTGTAATCATGGTTAAACTTGCTTAAATTTCTGTAAATTAGGTTGGAGAATAAAGACTTACTCAACAGTTTAATCTGGGTAAGTCAGTAGTTAGGTAGAAAATGACATTGATTTAATTGTTTAATCTAAATCAATAGGAGAAATAAGAAATAGGTTATATAGTTTTCATTATGTATAAAAGAAAATAAAGTGGGTTTGCTAGTCTAAGTGCACCCTTTTAAAGAATACAAAATGATCGTTTAGTCATGGATAGGTAAATTAGATGATTTTACAAATATATGATTATGTCATTTTTATCCTAAGTTTTAAGGATATGGGAAAAGGCAAAATGGGTGCAATGGAATAAATTGTTTTCATATGTTTTATTATTAACCTTTATCCTAAGTCCAACAGGAAAAATATAAAAGCGCAGATGGACAAAGCTTCTTTGTCGCATATGGTTAATCAACCGCATGGTTAGAGGCCTCAGGATTTGTTCCCACTCAGCATCCACAATCCTCATCCACCTTCAGCCACCCCTCTCCATCCTTCCTTTACCACTCGAGGGGGGGGGTCCGAAAAGTTGTTTCTCCCACCAGGCCCCATCCCCTACATGTCACCCTCTCACGATTTTGCCCACCCAACCCCCCCACACTGAAACTGATGGGTGTGAGATTTTTGGGTTTAATCAAAATCCCTTTTCCTAAAAATATTGATCTTGAGGCCTGTGGGTTATGGCCCAAAAAGCCTTATCAGAAGCGTTCTTTAGGGTTTTAAGCTTTCAATCATGAATTACAACACTATTAGAGCCTTTTCCCACTATCAGAGGCTTTAAACTATCGGCATTCAAGCCTTAAACCCCTCGTCAATGCAACACTTTACAAAGAATACATGGGAAAACTGTGAAACCCCCATTCTGGAACCTTATAGTGGACTTCAAACATTATAGACCCACCTCTATAAATATCAACGTGTCCACCCTTATCGCCCCACGACAATGCTCCGATGCCGATATCCGACTATTGACACCTTCGATCGCTGATTATTTTTTCAATGATATTGCTATCACTCTATCGCAATCACACATTCCATTACCACAGTCCTTTGGCCTTACCAACAAGTGATCGTCGAACGCATTAGGGCCGTCGATCTGGACTCATGATCTGATGGTTCTCGCTTCATCACATACTCACAGCCGCATTGTTATAAGGGCAAATTTCAATATCACTGAGAGGCTCCGCCGATGCAATAAGGATCTCAACCGTTGATCTTAAGAGGTCTAATGGTTCTTGGGCATTCCGAAAAATTTTCCCTTTAACTTGGTTTTCCGCCATTTGAAATATTTCTGCGTTAAATGCAGTTCTACCACAATCTTTGCCATTTACCAGTTCACACGTAACATTCATATACATGACGATTACGCTATATCTTGGATCGCCATCGATCCTACTGTGATCGATGGTCGATCAAACCACTCAAAATTGGGACTTGAACCCACGCACACACATATGAAACAAAATTGAAAGGAGACATATTACACAGACATGTTGGAACCAAAAAACACATATATATATATATATATATTATATTATTAATATACATAGTAGGATTACAACTAAGGCATTCAGCCTTAGAACAGAGTCTCCTCTCGACTACATTGGATCTGTCTCCCTCTCTTCTCTGAACACACAGGTCATGACACCACACAGATATATATATTAATATATATATATATATAATATATATATATATTATATATATATATAATATATTATATTATATATAATATATAATATATATATAATATATATATATATATATATATATATATATATAATATTATATATATATATATATATATATAGAAGCATTATTGGATCAGATCACAGAAGGATCCAATCAATCCTCCAACAAAAGCCCTTAAAGCTCTCATTACATGCATGCACATAACACATGGCATATTACATTAAAAAGTCTTCGAGACTTTATCCATCCATCCTTTAAAGCTATTTTAAATCTATTTTAAAACAAATTTTTCCTTGTTTTGCTCCCCTGGTCCACACTCACTTTCTTTTTTCGCTTTGGATTCCTCCCTTTGTCTAAGGGTGCTCGATGCTCCTACATCAAAAACCACATATCGCTTTCTACCCCCTCCTAAACCACCGCTCCTCGCCCACTTTACCACACCCCACCACGACTTCCTCCACCATTCTCCTCCCGCCACATCACATAACCATTAGTCAATTAAATGCATTCCAGGCAAACGACCATTCAACATTAATTTGTATTCCTGGGTAACCATTTAAGCCTAAAGGTCCCATGCCATTTTCAACAGAACATTCACAATAGTGTTTAAAAACCTTCTAAACCCATCACTCTCCTCCATTTTCACTCCTGATTATCTATAAACTGATAGCTTCGCACAATGATCACTCTCAGAGATATTCCGCGACCAGACCAACACAAAAACTGACAGTTCCCTATTTCTTTCACCTGATAGTTCATTACCTAAACGCTTTCCTTGCTAAGCTCTTATGTCAATTCCTCTTGTTTTTCAGATTGTTACAGTCATTCCTCTGAAGGCTAAACCCAAGACAAACCTGTTAATCCTTAGATTCCCCCTTCTTTAGAATTAGATCATATCCCTTTGGCTGACAAGGATTACAGGATTAATGAAACCCAATGTGACTGTGATTTTCTTGAATTATATTGCTGGTTAGTAGACACACATGCAGATAAGACCGATGAAATTTGGCTCTAGGAGTCCAACCTTTCCCACTACATTTTCCCCTTGACATTCCAAGCCCTTGAGTTTACCAAAAAGTTTCAGGCATGCTATGTCACTGCTCAAAGAGCTATCATGACCCCTTCAAGTGACATTCTCTTCACAATTATTGCCCAATCCATTGACCAAATGGTATTGGCTCTCACTATGGAAAATAATACCCCTTTCTCTTTAGAATCCCTCACCCACCTTTATGAGAAGTTAGATTTCACTACCACAACTAAAAGTTTTGAAATCTTCTTTCCTGAGAATGCCCAATTACCTAAAAGGAATCCTCCATATCGTTCCTCCATCTTCCCTAATCAAGCCAAACAAATTATATCCATGATTTTCTACATTTAAGGTTATTATTCTAATTAGTGGGTAGATGGTCACATTTTAGGGTTCCTCTCCATACTTTCCACAGACAACATGCCTTCCATTGTGTTTAATTTTAGTCAATTCTTGGTTGACAGTATTCATGAACAATTCATAAAGTTTCCCACAAAACAGGTGTTTAATTACACCTCCATTTTGATTTATATCTTCCTTTACTCTCAATCAAATAAATTTAGTTTTGCAATGCAGAATCTTGATGATGCAGGAAATTAGAATAACAGGAGTTTCCTTATAATCTATTCATTGAAGATCTTGTTCACCTATCCATGAACATTCTGAATAGTGCAGTACAACCCAAGATCAATGAAGAAGTCAAGAGAATTTTTCACCTAATATATCAAGCAAAGACTGGGATTGATATTTATACCAAAATTAGACAAAGATCGGGTGTATGGTTGTGAAGTGCCACCATGCAAACTCCCCAAATACCTCCCCATGAGGAATTTTTCCCTGGTGTATATTAGAAAGATTCTAAATTCGGATGAGATCCATTTTGTAGTGGCCTGAAGAAATCACATTTCAAAATAAAGACATAGGTGGGCCCTTTTGTATGTAATACCAGGACAGTAGGTGAAGAATCTAATAAGATGCTTAAAGAAATGAAGTTCAGTCTAAGTTTTACTTGGTCTTATGACCCTTGTGGCAATATTTCAAAGCTCGGAGTGGAGAATAAAAGCACTCCTTACATTCATACTTCAGGGCCTAAAATAGAGTAGTATGCCTATCAACTGGAATGGATAGAAAACACTTTGCAGGAATCTGAAGAACAACTCTTTTCCACTTCTAGTTTGTAGACTCCCACTCCTCAGGAAAAATCAAGCAAATGATAGAGGGAGGAGGGATCATCATTGGCAATAGGAAGTGAAGCCAAAGAGTTTAAAATCAGCTATAGGAAGAGAAAAGGAGGCGCAGGACTATAAACTATACTACCTAAGTTGGGGAACTGTGTGATTGGAGGATTTTGCGGGACGAGGAAATGTGACAGGATTCATGACAGCGCGAAGAGAGTTGCGCTAACCAGGGAGAAATCACACAAGTCAGTTGGAAAGTGACCATTAAAGTCATTGTTCATGATTTGATGGTAGGAATGCGGCCAAATGGAGTGGGTGGCCATCATTTAAGACAAACTTTATAGGTAACATCCTTGGAATCTTCCATCAATCCGACATTAATGAACCAAATGTGGGGGGAACAGTAAGATTTGAACTTGAAAGTGCCTATAAATTACAGGTGGCTTCCCAGCGAAAAACACTTGGAATTTTGAGAACTGAGTTGTTGAGCTCTCACGCGCACATGAACTGCGAAAATTTGAAGCTTTGCTAGCAAGTTCAGTATTTGAGACGTTGCCAAAGGAGACACAAGAGTTGTTGCATAGCATCATGTTGATTATTGTAGAAGCTATGAGCATTGAAGTAGTGACAGCCGAGGGGGTTGTGTCGGAGGTTGTTAGGGAAGCAGAGGGAGCTGCTCCAGAGGTTGCAGAGGTATTAGCTAAAGTTCCCAAATCACCATAGACGCCTAGACTGAACTGACCTCAACCAAGGAAAGTGAAAAGGATAATAAGGTAAAGCAGGCTAGGATACCAGTGCACGTGTCACCCAAATGAAACCCATAGAAGGACAAGCCCACCACACAGGAAAATGGCAAAACCATTAACCTGGAGTTGGAGGAGGAAGAAATTGAGGACATCCCAATGGATGATGAGGACTTGGGGGTATAAGTGCAGGAAGTTGAAGTCGAGGGTTCTGACCCTATCACGAAGTTTCCCAAATATGTCCCTCCACGCAACGGCAAGACCAAAGTGTCAAAGGAAATTGATGAAAGCAAGGTCACCTTGCACACAGCTCTACTGTCAGATGAAATTGTTTGAAGGACCGCAATTGGGGTGGGTTCCTCTGTTAAAACTGGAAGATTGGGACTTAGATGACCATGAAAATTTCCCATACTTGGTGACATAGCAGCTAATGCATCACATTATTGACACAATCACTGGGATGACTACATTGGAACCGTAGAAGTGGCTTAGGGGAGTAGACAAGGCAGGTCTGCTCAACTTGATATGGGTGCCACACTACAACTGCACCCCCATTACAATATTGTTCATCAAGCAGCTGCTATGCTTGGTGCACGATGGGTGTCTATGGTTGGAGGAGCCAATACCCATCACTGACAAATTTATCCATAGAATCACGTGGCTGCCCTACACAAGGGAAAATATGGCCATGATGTTTAGCGGAAAAGGTGATAAGCAAGCCCTTGCTGAGGCCATGAAGGAGAAATTCAAGCTCGTAAAGAAGCCACGCGGCTATGCCATCTCGAGTATCTGTGACCCTGCAATCAAGGTGGCCACGTAGATTTTGGCAGGAAAGGTTATGAGGAAGTGTCACGCAGATGAAGTGATGGCACCAGTCGTTGCTCTTGCAGCCCAATGCATCGAAGGAGACTAGTTTGATTGGGCACGTTATCTCTGCAATGAGTTCCTTGCAAACTGTTGTGAGGTACAAGATCTCAGCAAGACCTTCCACTATGCGGGCTCTTATTGTCTATTGTGCTCATAGCCTAGGAGCTGCCAAAAGACAATCAATTCCCCTCATTCGTGTCGGACCTACCAGAAGTAGCACAGTACGCTTCACTGTGGGTGACCAAGGATGCTCAACACATCAGGGATAACAAGATCTTCTGGATCTTGATGGAAATGAACATTCACATGGCTATCAATCGTGAACCACGATTGTCGCCTACCGTGTTTGATAAACTGTAGGGGTATGCAGAGTTCAAGGTAGAATTTCACCATGTATCAATCAAGGCATGGAAGTACCCTAAACATACATGGTATGACTTGCCTTACTTGGCAACGGATGACGTGATTGATGCAGTACTTTATCGCTAGCTAACAGAGTGGTGCACTACCTTAGACTTGGCAATGGGGTTGAGCAAGTCTGCCGCACAGCGCAAAAAGGAGGAGGCCAAGCTCAAGATGATGCAGTTGGCTGAGAAGAGGAAGAAGGAGGCCGCTAACAAGGCCCAGGCAAAAAGTGATGCCGCTTAGCAAATGGAAAAGCAGACAAGCGAAACAGAGTGTAGCTCTGACAAAGGCGTGAGGTCGCCTTCGTCTAAAACAGAGGAAGAAGCAGATGAGCAAACAAAGCAGCATGGAGCGAACCTATAGACGACGTCGGACCACATCAAGCATCAAAGGGAGCAAGAAAAAGTGGGGTCGAGGAAGAAATTCAAGGCTAGTAAGGTGTCACTGGACCCAATCACCCTCATAGAAGGAGATTTGCATGACATTGGAGACATGGTGCAGGATGTCACCGTAGAGGTGCTACAACAATTTGAGTAGCAACAATAGATACTATTGGGGACCATACAGACAGGTTTGTAGGAGCTATTGACCCATGCATCACGAGCTATCACGGTGTCCACCAACCTCGCTATTGGTACTTCAGAAGCTGTCGAGATGCTCCGTGCAATGGTCTCCTGAGTGATAGTGCTGCCAGATGGAGCACTAACCACAGAAAATGAAGCTAACAGACCCATTGTCAGTGCCCTCAAGGCAGTGGGTTTGAACTTGGTAGCGCTCCCTGATGAGGCGCTCCACCAATTGCAGGATGGAGTGATCCCGGAGCTGAGGGCCCGCGAACACCGCGTTGTGCAAGTAGTCAGTGAACAATAGATCAATAATGTGTAGCTGGACCTATAGAGATACTCTTCCATCACCATCGTGACCGAGGTAACCGACCACAACAAATGCATAGTTAAGTTCATGGAGGAGGCATGCCGAATGGTCCCAGAGTTGGCCATTCCCGAGGAAGAACTGGTCGAGGTTCAGGTTCACAAGCTTGCTACAGGGGTGTGTGATGCTCGGACAGACTTGGCTAAGGGTCAGCTGGAGCTGAACCTATAGATTATAGATTTACAGTTGAAGGCCTAGCCTTCAACTCTGCCAGAAGTAAAGGAGCAGTGTGCAACTGTTGTCATAAAAGTGATATTGATGGTAGATAGTGCAATAGAAGACTGCACACGGTTGTTTGAACAGTCATTCAAGGTCTTAACGAGCCTGCAGGAAGACCATAATGTATAGCGACTGGAGACAGAGGCATGAGAACTAAAATAGTGCTATGATGAAGTAAAAGGTACAACGTGCACCGTTGCTCCCATGCAGAGACTGACAAAGTTACATGAGGCTAAAGCACTAAAAGAACAGGTAGATGCAGCACAACACAAAGAGGCAGCATTGAAGGCGTGATTGAAGCCCTGGTTGGATGCCGCTTATTCGGTCACGGACTCTATTGAAGGAAAACTTGCTTATCTGCAAGCAACTCAGCAAAAGCTTCAGGCTAATAGTCCAGAACCAGCAACAGAGCGGTTGGTTGAAGAAGTGAACCAAGCAGTCGCACAGTGCATTATTGAGGTTTCTGTCATACAGGTCGAGTTGAGAGGTCTTCATGCCAAGATATTTACGCCCACATAGAGAATCGAGGGTGAGTCACCATGTTTGTGTTGGCGGCATGTTGGGAAAGGTTCCCCCAAGGACAGTTTTGGGGCTAAAAACCCATGTTTTGGGACAATTTTGTAATAAAGTTATAAATTCTCTGCATTTTGTGGTCACGGAGTGCGAAGGTGTTAAGAGTCATAAAGGGATGTCCACCCTTATTTTTCTAACATGTAAAGTCGGTTGTAAAGATCCACCCATGGTCCGCAGACCATGGGATTGTATAAAAAGGAGCTAAGTAAGCTCTAAGTATTTAGCAATGGATAAAGTGAAGATTCTTGGTAGAGGAGTCTAAGTTTTCAGGTCTTGGCATATGTAGAGGCTCTGCAGCTGAGTATGCAGAGGCCTAGGGTAGAAGTCCGTAGCTGAGTGCACGGACCCCTGCAGCTGTGTGCGCAGGGGGGATAAAGTCTGTATTAACTTAAAGATATCAATAAAGAGAAGTATTTTGCAAATTTTGTGTATTTAGTTCTTGTTACTGCATCTGAAGTATATTTCATTTTGGGTTTAATTTACAATGTTTATGTAATGCGTGAATATATATGATTGTATTGGTTAATTGAACACAAGTAAGGATATCAGTTTACGCAACACTAACTGTGATTGATTAGTAAGATAAGTAAAACACCTAAGAGAACTTGGGAACTTATACAACACATTGTCATAGCTACACGGAAGTACTTGGATCACGGGTTAAGGTTGTGCGAAGGTCAATCATACCCCATCATGGAGGTATTGAAGGGTGGAATAAAGGGTAGAATGACAGATCCCTAAAGTTGAGTGACCTGCACGAAAGTAGGAACAAAGGGTATAAACCGACATCACGACCATCTCAAGGTGGGGAAAGTTGGTTCCAACATCCCCCCATACTGCTTCGGGTGAGACTTCAGTCTGCGCTCCACGGGATGATGCCAAAAGGGCTTGTAGTGTAGGGATTTGTTTGGCTAACTAACATTGAACCTAAGTCAGGCCCCACAAAGCCAACAGTTGTGGAAGCCATTTTAAGGAACACTTGGTTATGTTTTCCTTAAGTTATGTATGGGTATGGAATCCATACTAGCATATATCTATGAGCTAATGTATGGGTGCGGAATCCATACTAGCATATATAACTATGAGCTAAGTAATGAGGTAAGGTATGGGTGTGGAATCCATACTAACATATATGTATGAGATAAGTATTCTTCTGGTTAGAATGAACAAATTATTTTGATGGAATCTCATAGACATGATTAAGGAGGATTGATTATGTGTAACTAAAGTTAACTGGATATACATTCGTAACAAAAATTTTCTTGAGATTTAAATCCATTATTTTACTTTTATTACAAATGAAGATACTAAGATTGGTATAGTGAACACCATTAGGTGGTTTAGAATGTTTGGAATAATTGATTTTGATATATGTAGTCAAGTGTGAACTAGGTATCTATCCTCTAGTATTGTATTTCTTTTGTAAGTGATTTAGGTAGATTAATTAAATTGATTTTCAAATGCTTGAAAAATGTATAAAGATATTATTGTGATAATTTAATAAAGCATTTTTTCTATTGGATTAAGACAAATTAGGTCTAGCATATTTAAAGAAGATGTCATATTGTTGTGTATAAGAAAGCCATAATAGTCTCCTTAATGATTTTATCAACTACATACTGATTGAATTGTATTCAACTAAATTAATTATATAAATTACGAGGAATGAACTCATGAACTGCTATAAAATATTGGTAGTTAGGTGATCGAGTCAAAATTCATATTGTTTATGAACTTGATAAATTGCTTTCTTTAAATTTGATTAACTTATAAATTGTTAAGAGAATAACATGCTTAGAGATAAACATTTTCTATAGTGAGAACTTTGTTTTATTTGAACTTAAAGTAAAAGGTCTATGATTAATGAAAAGATTATTTGAGTTCTTGTTTTACAAGAATATGTGCTTGTGATATTTGCGGGGGAGAAATTGGAGAGTGAGATCACATTTTGATGCATTGGAATTGTTGCATGATTTATAAACCTAAGATGATTGTATTTTATGTGGAAATGGAAGAGATTGTTGGAACTAGGAATTTTGTGCTTGGATGTATAGTTGTATGAGAAGTCCTACAAAAAAATTTAATATTTTGAGAGGGTGGTAATTCTCCTATAAAAAAAAACTAAGCTTTAGGCTAGAAATGCCTTTGTGATAGTCTAAATCTTATTCTTCATTGTTTGAGAAGTGTATTGTTTCCATATATGTTTTTCGTGTATATATTAATAGTAAGGAATAATAACTTACTACCAAATGAATTGATTAATTATTGAATAAAATTCATGAGCAATTTTATAGTTAGAATACAGGTTGACTTCCATTTATCACGATAGATTCAAAAATATAGATATCATATTTTCATAATTATGAGAGTTGTTCTTGATTACAAGCTTGCAAAAATATATCTTTAATTGTTTTGGAATGAAGATATTCTAACTGAGTCATTCATAATTGATTCTCAAGTAACAAAAGTGAATAATAATGAATATTATGGGAATTTAAGGAATGGTTTGTAATACAAAAGTGGGTCAATGAGGACTGTATGGAACCTTAGCTTATTATTAAAAAAAAAATGTCTTGAACCTAAAATTATGATTTTTCCTTGAGAGAACATTTAGAACATTTAGGACCTGTAACCCCCCACTTGACTCCGAAAAAAAATAAGACTTTTCATAACCTAAATCATAACTCTGAGCGATTTTGCAGATTGTTGTTGCCAATTATGTGCACTTGTTATCAAGTTTTTGGTGAAAGAATAGAATGATTTAGTCCATGTTTTAATATTTTGGCATTTGAAGAATTAATTTATAAATTTTATGAGCTAAGTAGGTTGAGGAAAAATATTAGATTCATGTCAAATTTGCCTTATGAGATTATGGTTTGCAAAGTGTTTGACAAAATGCCTCAATGGTTGTAAATTTCATGCAAGAAAAGTGTTTGTCCAAAGGTTGCAATTGTTGTTGATTGCATGTTTGCAAAGTGATTTTCAAAAGGCCTCAATGGGTGTATCTTTTGTGAATATAAATTGTCATAGTAAATGTATTACTAACTGAATTTTTGATGTGCTAGAAATTTATGAACAAATTATTTAATGTATGTAGCTTCCTATGTTTGCAAGATTTTGTATGAATGTGAAATTAATTTAATTTTTGAAAGTGTGAATAGAGAATAGGATAGTTGTTACTTTGATTATCTAAATATATCATAAAAAACGGGGGGGGGGGGGGGGGT
>APFE030014876.1:67632-129716 GCA_000404065.3 Pinus taeda | reverse complement strand
GGGGGGTGTTGTTGTTGGAAACCATTTTTACAGTAACCAGTTCTGTAGGATTTAATTACTTGTGCAAGTGAGCATAACAAGTTGTTAGAGTTGCATGTATTCAAGGATGAAGTCTTATGCTTCAATGACTGTAGCAAAAAAACTATTTGTGCCCAACTTTTGCAAGTCCATTTTTTTACTTGGCAATTTTTGAAGAATAATATGCTTCTAAATTTGCAACAATAGTTTCTCTTGTTGAAACATTTATTATACAAGTCTAATGATTGAAGCAATGCCATTTTGCAAATAATTGTTTGCCTTAGTAATTGGGATTGCGAATTTGTAGTCGATGAATTTGGAAATGTGTTCGGTTCAATATCTTTCATGATTCCATTTTTCCATTTCATTAACATGGCATATTTATTATATTTTATGATGAAGAGAGGTATAATACTCCTTCAATTACCTTGTTATAGGTAGGTTAATACTCATACCCTTATATGTGCTTTTTCTAATAGAAGCATGATATTTTAGGTTCTTGTGACATACTTTTGTGGTTATGATATCAAGATTCAATAAGTGGAGCTTATTTAACACAATATAGGGAATCAAATAGGTTGATCTAGATTAATGTTCGTAAATGGCATTATGGTGGAATTTATTTCTAGGCTTATTTAGAGCTCATGTATAAGTATGAAAATAGCACATTCTTCTTTTAAATTTGTGGAGAAATATGTTTTGGAATTAGTTTTAAGGAAGATTATCCCTCACTCCTCATGTTGAAATAGATGAAGGAACATGATTACATGAAAAACTAAGTTAGTCATATTATGAAAAAAAGCCATTGACTACTAGCGTCCAATGTGACCTTCACTTATCTATATTATTGATGGTTGGTAAGGTGGGACCTTACATTATGTAACTCTTTCTCAGTCACAATCATGGATTATAATTTCCATACAGCTCTTGCATATGCCATATTTATTTTTTTCCAAAATGTAATGGGTTCCACGAAAAACTATATATTGATATTCAATATGATATTATACCACTTATAAGATAGAACGCTTTTCAACATGATACCCATGATCACTTCACCTCTTGTGACTCATTTATAGTTAAAAATGTTTTTACATAATGATGTTACACTAAATTGACTTCCATTGTGAAAAGGTCATCTTTAGTTTTGTGTTTTTAAATAATGGATTTACACCAAGTTTGACTATGTTATAGTTAAAAGTTCATCCCTACTTCTTTGTTTTTAAATAACCAATATAGATCAATCTTAATCACAGATCTAGTAAGAGCCAAGAGGGGTAAAATATTTTGAGGAGAAAACCATTTTTCATTTCTTAAATTGCATTCTTTAATGTATAAATGAATTCAACCCCTTGAAAATCTCTTAAAGACATAGAACAAATATCTTAAGACATAGAGATCCAACAAATATTTTCTCCATTCAAAATTAACCCTTAACAAAAGGGTCAAAATGTAAATAATGATACTTAAATGATATAGCATTAAGATTTTTTTTCTTTATATAATATATAGAATTTTATTATTAGCAGCTAAGTAATCGGATTCTCCCCCCCCCCCCCCCCCTTTGTGTCACAAAACCGAATGCGTTAGACATGATTCTCAAGGTTCACATTCCTGATTTGAGGCTAGAGAAAGTCATGAAATCATGATTGGTGTCCCACAACTGTCTAATTCACTCCTATAGTGAATCGCAATTTTCAAACACGTGTTTGGAAAAAAGGGACTTGTGGGCTTGTTAAAAAATGGATTTGGGTCGTTTTTCCTCATTTACAATTGTGGTTTTGGAGCTAAAGGACTATGGGAGTGACCAACAAACGATAAAGGCATGTTTTGGAGGTGACTCAAGCTACAAGTATGTGGATTGTCCTTCCATTTTTTCCTAGTTTTGTTACAACAGTGTGCATGTCATTTTGTTTATTGTTGGGGAAATTATATGAATGATATATTGCCACAAAATAAATTGTCAACCAGGGAGTCGTAATTAGTAGAGATGATGCAGTATATGTGTCGATAACAGGTAAGTTCCTGTGTCTATTGAGTATAGCCTAGATAGGAAACTTCCATTTTATAATTAATCTAATTTCATCACACAATTTAAAGATCAAAAACTCATAAACGAAATTTCAGCAAGCATGTGATCTAAAAATTTCTTGCTCAGGTGATAAGGTTGTCCATTTCCAGCCTCATAAAATAGAAATATCTATTCAACTCTGTTTTCCTGTAGCAACTAATTAAAATCAACTTACTATACTTCAATATTAAGAAAAGCAATCATTCCTAATTTAACTAGTTCTGGAATAAATTTTGCATTCTAGTACAGGAAATGTATGAAGAGAATCTTCACGAACAACACATGTAGGTGAATGGTGAGATTTTCGTTCTTAACTCTTCATGTTATTCAAGATAACAAACAATAATTCTAACATACAACTTGAGAAATAGGGTTTGCAAAGAAATTTATGATACTAGATGCATGCAAAGAGAGCAAATAATAAATTTAAATTAAAAGTACAATGAGTAGCATATTACCTATGTTGAGAGGCCCTCCCAATCTAGAAATTTCTACTAGAGGCACTTCAGATGAACTTTGAGGATGCACCACAAATATGGAATCAATCACTTTCCATATATTGAAAACTAAGCTCAAATTACAAAAATGAAATTATAACTCTCTTCCTCCTCCATTACAAAAGAATGAACATAATAAAAAAATCCTCTCTTGCACAACCCTATGAGACTTATTTATACATGAAATCCATGGAGGAATGGATAGAACTGAATTCCCCCAACTCATATTTTGGTTAAAACCAATTTTACAATTTTTAGAATGAAATCTCAAAAATCTAGGTTTTTATGCAAAAATTACAAATTCAAGTTAAAGACCCTTCGATATATCTATAGTATTTGCATATTTTTAGAAATGACTTCTGGGTTTTGTAGAGGGTTGTGTTTTTTCAAAAACCCATTTGGCTGTTTGGAAATGTAGTTTTCCATTTTCACAAAAATCAAGGCACCAATTGGTAGTTTGAGATTTTTACTATTTTTACAATCCGGTACCGGAATAGCACAGAAAACATTCCCTCTGAGCTGGAGGTCCACACGTGCGATATGGGTGAATTCTGACACACGCTTCCACATATCGACATCATTCCCAACAAAACCCATGTCCCCAATTTTCTTATAGAAGCTTCCAAAATTTCGACTTTAACTCAGTATCGAATGAGCACAATGCTGGAAAACTAGTACCCAAATCACACAATTCTGGAATACTGGTACCCAAATCACACAGCTTTGGAATATTGGTACCAAAATCACACTGTGCTAGAATACTAGTACCGGAATCACATAGTACTGGAATATTGGTATCAGAATCACAAAGTACACGAATATTGGTACCAGATGAACGTAGGATTGGCCCGAATGACCGCAGGTGTTGGACCGCTATTGTTGGTGCCAGATGAATATACACGACTATCAGAATGCTGCACTGGTACTAGATTTTTGGGTTAGTACCGTATGAGTAGGAACATGTTCTAAACATCTATGTGAGCAAATCCAATTAATTAGAGAGTATAAAGAATCAATAATTCTATTTCTACTACAACAAAATAGAAAATTGATGCTTTAAATATAAATTACCTCATATATACAAAAGGATGCTAAAAGTCATGTTTTTGAAGAAGTTAAGCAAGTGGGCAGTATGTTTCAAGGTAAATTTGGTCAAAAATAGAGGACAATATAGGGTATTAAAGGCAAAAAAATGGAGATCCAACATTTACATTTTTTATTTATTTTTACAGCAGTCATAGCTCAATAAATGGTAGTGGGGAAGGGGAAAAATGGTAGAGGTCCATCTATTGGAAGTGGGGTTACAACAACAACCTCAAATGTTGAGAGAAACCTTAATCTAATAAGACAACAATCTCAAGAAAGAAAATATCCCTTGTGGAAGTATGTTACAAGAGATCAAGGGCCAAGAAACAAGTTTAAGAGAGGAGGCAACATTATTTGGAAATTCAAAATTTTCAACGCTCAGTTCAAGGGCATCTATTTTCGTGTGAAAATCACATTTGTTTTCCTTACCATCTGGTGGAATTGGAGCGTGTTTAGGAATGACTGCATCTGAGAGGAAATAATTAGAAAGAGAGTCCAATGTTCGTGTGGCAATGGTGGTTGCATCATCTAAGAAAACCAAGGATGAAGATCCCCTTCCATTCTTGAGAATAAGAATTTCCAATTATCCATTTGGGAGTTCCGGTGGGGGTGCAGGTCAAATGGTGAAAAGGAGGGCACTTGGTCCAATAGACAAGATATTTTAGCAAGAGAGGAAAGAAGAGTTTGATATCACCATGCCTTTTTTTCATTTCTCAAATTCATGTCATTTAATGTCACACACTCACCTTTATTTATTGAGATGGGTTGAGCTCTAACTTAAGGGAATCCATCAAGGTATGGGCCTCCTAGGTTAGAGGGGCTTAGAACTACATTTTCTAGTAAGGCAAAGAAGGAGGTGGATAAAGTACTTAAGCCTATTAAATCAGCATGGCCGACGTCTAGGGTTAGTACTGTTTCTGATAGATGGAAATATGCAACCGTCCACTCATCAACTTCATGATTTCTTCCTTGAATGCACCAATTTTCTTGAAAGCGGTGGATGATCTTGGAAAATACAAGGATGCACAATATATGTGTGAGTTGTTCACAGAAGTTATTGAAGATGTAGGTGTTGATTCTTGTGTGCAAATTATTACAAAAAAATCACCTATTTGTAAGGCTACCAACATGATTCTGGAAGCTAAATATCCACAAGTACTTTGGACACCTTGTATTATCCATTCCTTGAACTTATCACTTAAATATATTGCTTCTAATGTACCTTGGATTGGAACTCTTATTGAGGATGCATGGCATATCCGCAAATTTATACAAAATCATACCAATTCCCTCACAATCTACAAAGAGTACACGCATCTATCATCGTTAAACATTGCAGATACATGGTTTGGCTCCACATTCATCATATTGAAGAGGTTGAGGGAGGTCAAGACCACTCTTGGGTCCATGGTTATTTCAAATTTTTTGTATTTTTAGATAAATACAAATCAAACAACCTAAAAAAGAGTCAAGGACACAGTATTAGAATCACGATGCTTGGTGGGAGAGGGTGTATATTACTATTAATATCATGGACCCTATCATTTCTTTGTTGCAAGTTGCAGACATAGACAAACCCATCCTAGTAGAGGCTTATGAGGGATGGGATTCCATGATTTATTTTGTGAGGACCATTATTTTTCAAAGTGAGTGCCCTGAGTATGAGACATCAATAGAGGCCTTCTTCACCACCATACAGGATATTCTTGTTAGAGGGTGGGACAAGAATTGCACACTTTTGCATTGCTTGGCTCACTCATTGAATCCAAAATACTATAGCCATGATTGGTTGAATTGTGGACCTTCACACAAATTCCCTCCTCACATGGATGGTGAGATTTCAAAGGGGAGGAAGCATCCATTGAGATATATATTTTAGGATAGAACATCCCTTAATGAGGTGTAGGATGCCTTTGCATAGTTTTCCATTGGCACTGTACAATTTACAAGTTATGATGTTATTAGAGACAGGGCAATAATAATCCCTATTTTTGGTGGGAAACTCCTGTGGCAACATGCCCTCCTCTATAATAGTTATCCATGAGGCTTCTCTCTCATGTTACTTCATTATATTGTTGTAAGAGGAATTGGAACACGTATGGGAATCTATACAGTTTGAAGAAGAGAAAGCTTAGTAGTTTAGGGTAGAGACAATGGTGTATGTGCACACCAACCTTTGTCTTATTTACAAGAAGAAAGAGGATTGATTGAAGGGGAAGTAAAAGATGTGGGATATGTTTCTTGATGACATGGGTTTGGACAATAGTTTTAAGTTGGCACGGTTCAACTTGGATCTTAATGACCCAGTGCTAAATCTTGTCACTTTTTGAATGATGGTGATACTCTTGAGGGGTCATTCTCCACACCTGGAGATGAAAAGATTACATTGGACTCAGAGGAGGAGGATGTAGAAGAAATTAGTGGTGTATTGATGCTGATTTTGATTTTGATGACTTTAAGTTATAAGCAACAACCAACAACCTATGAGATTATTCCTTCCCATTCTACAGTTTTGAGTTCTAGTGTCTATCTTGCTTTATATTTTCTATTTTCCATTGGCATTCCTACTCATGAGTCCTTAGGATTCAATACCTATGTAATACATTTTTATTTTGATGAATTAATGAGAAAACCATAGTTTATGGTTAATTTCTAGTTGTAAACTTATATCACTGATGAATCATGATTGTATGCATAATGTTACAAGCTTACAATATACATGTATGAGTCTATGATTGAATGTTTACTTATATCATCATGAGGATTTGTGTCATGTATATATATAGATAGATATTCGGGGGGGTCTCTATGTCCCATGTCAAAATCTCGTATTTTCATGTCTTGTGTGTCTCGTGTCCCTATGCCAGGTGACTTAGATTATCATTATTATTTTAAACTATATATAATATGTAAATTGTTTACATTGAAATAATTTAGTTAATGTGAGCATTGAGATATTTTATATTGATTACATTTCCCACATTAAATATTTTTTCTGTATTAATATATTTCTAAATACATTTCAATATCAATTAATTTTATCCCTCGATGGGGGTGTTAGTATAGATGGGATAGGATCTATGGATTTGATCCCACCACCCTCAAGCCCTTAATCCCTCATTAAATGACATTGATATGTGTATGGTGCTTCGCATGAAAGATCGTACAAATATATAGTTGGCGGGGTTTATTTGATATGGCAAGGAAAGATGGTAAGTCTATCCGCAAGGAGAAAGCGAGAGCTGAGGAGGATACCTTGACCTCCTAGATTTTTTTCTTCGAGAGGGTGATGTGGTTAACAACCCTAATGTGGAAATGTTTTTTGTTTTGCACAAGGAATAGAGAAATTTTGAGACCTCTTTCCCTCTGGTGTGTGGTAGTGGTGATGGCTTTCGTAGATTGGTCATGTTGGGTAGTGGAGCTTTACTCATCTTAATTAAGGCTAGATCACTTGGCATGTAAGTTAATTTTGTTTGTTTCATTCTCATGTATGGTCTTTGATGGTGTCTTACAATGTCATTTTGGAAAATTTGGTCTTAAGAGGCATTTGTCTCAATTGCGACACATCAATTTCCCTTTGAATTCTTGCTTTTTTCTTGAGTCCTATGGGTTTGTTTGGTGTATGGGTCTGTGCCAATTTTCCATCATTGGTATGTGGAAAGGATTAGCTTTGGTAGTTTTAGTTGTGTATTGAGTCTATTGTTGTAGGTGGGGTTTGGATCTGGCTCTTTGTTTGTCAAGTTGTGTTTATTCCGCAGTCTTGGGGTGGTGTTTATTTTTTCCAATGGTTGAGGTGGATAATGTTGTGGATGAAGTACAATGATTTTTCCTTCTTTAGTGGATTCTCGCCAAAGCTTCAACCCTATGTTTAGTGTTATTGTGATGAGATTGTGTATTGGTACCCAGCCTTGGGTGAGGAGGGTTTGGGTGAATCCATGTGGTCTTTTGCAGGTAGGGAAATCCCCATATGGAAACCAAGTTGTCTCTTCGTGACTTGGAAATGTCATCAAGACAAAGACAGATTAGTAGGAGGGCTAGTGGAGGAAAAATCCAACCTGGATAGAGATAGGCAAGGATCTTTTCCCAAAAATCTATAGCAACATACTTCAATGCAATTTTCTATAAATGTTCCAAGGGATAAGGGATATAGAGATTAAAATTGGGGAGGAGATGCATTCTATGTCTAACTCTAAATTGCTTGAGGACTTGGCAAGGTGGGAGCCTGACCTTGGGCATACCAGGGATAGAAAGAAGTAGTACCTAAACTTATTTGTGCTTCATTGCAAAATGAAGACATTACTAGGCTTGGTATTGAGGGATAAATAGGTAGAGAAATACAACATCTTTACCTCCTTGAAGGATTTTAAAAGAATGCCGAGAAATCTGAGGTTTTGTATGGACAAAATTATATATATATATATATGGTCGTATGTGTCCTATTCCGGGTGGTCCTATGTCCCATGTCAAACTCTCCGTATCTTCATGGATGCCGTGTCTCATATCCCCTGCAGGTGAATTATATTATCATTATTATTTTAAACCATATATAATATGTAAATCGTTGACATTGAAATAATTTAGTTAACATGAGCATTGAGATATTTTATTTATTGATTACATTGTCCACATTAAATATTTTTTTCGTATTAATATGTTTTTAAATACATTTCAATATCAATTAATTTCATCCTTCAAAGGGGGTGTTATGATAGATGGGATAAGGTCTAGTAATTTGATTCCACCACCCTCGAGCCTTTAATCCCTCATTAAATGACATTGGTATGTGGATGGTTCTTCACATGCAAGAGCATACAAATATATAGTTGGCGGGTTTTATTTGATATGGCAAGAAGTTGTGGCCTCGACGACTAAATCATAACAAGTAGTCTATTACGTACTTGGTCGTGAAAACTGAACTCAAACAAAACCCATGCAAGGGTTTCACAATAATGGCCAGAACTGTAATTTTTTCCTAACCAATAGAAAGAGGTTATATCTAGCCTCAAAATGCCAACCTGTGGTTGAAGATGGTAGAGGCATTGCGTTCCTTTCAAACCACCCATTTTTAGAGTTGTTGGAGTCTTATAGGAAAGATAAAACTAAATTAGGGTTTCCAAACTCTTTAAAAGGAAAATCCAAACCTAGGTACATACCTCTGTCGGCAGAGGAATCCAAAGTTTCCCTGAATCTGAACCCTCATGAATGAGGTCTTAACCTAGTTGAGCAAGGTAGTGGAATATGTCACCTCCAGACTGCAAATGTAGCAAATGGTAGTGTTTTCCTTGCTTCCCCTGGGGTCGTTACCCTAACCACGCCTCAAAAATCATGAGTCGTCAGGTAATCTTGGCATAGATCAACTACAGAGGTAAACCCATGTGGCAAGCTGCCTACAAGTACATCTATAGCGTGGGGCAAGAAGGTTCGAGAACCAACCCTCATGAGTTAAAAGTGGTCTACCTTTAAGATTATTAACCTTATAAACAAGCAATGGAAAGTATAAATGTATACACATGTTACCAAGCATAATTAGCACACAAATAATGTTAATATTCTTTTGCTATGGTATATGGGATGGTTTGGTCTTGAAAACAAAACGTTGCTATGGTATATGGGATGGTCTGGTCTTGAAAACCTATTTTTTTTATTGCTCTTAACTCTGCATTTGAAGTTTCACTAGCATTTCTGGTATCTTAACACAGAGGAATTAATATATAAAGTGAACATAAATGTCTGGCACTCTAAATACTTCTTTGATTTCACATTCTCTCACAAGTTCATTTACTTCAATCACTGAAATTTTCACCAACAATTGGATTGTGGGATTGTTCCTTGTTTGTTTTTTTCAAAAAATTGAAATGATCTATGGCTTAATGTTTTTCATTGGTTTGAATGTGTCCTATCTACAACAGAATATATCTTACATTATTTTTCTTGGTGCTAGTCTTTTAAATTATTAATAATTTGATGGGTCTATTGTTCTGAACTTCACCTTAAACAACAACATGTTTTTTCATAGGAGAAGACATAGATATGGCAATAAGTATGCAAGATTTGGTTATTTCGTGGGGTTTATACATCCACAGAACAAGAGAATGGTTGAAGGGGATATAGAAAATAATATAAACATGTACAGTCACAATAGAGATTTGAGAAGAAATATTCGGGATCAAAGATCAATCTACAGTGCTCTTTGGCAGCAAACAACCAATAACATTGAATGGTGATTTCTTGGAGCGATCCTCATATGTAAGTGCTTCAACCTTTGGAAGTCCTTTTAAAGAACCTTTTAAGTTTGTTAATTCTAAAAATAATAGATCTGTGGATTGTATATTTTTTCTCAACGAACAGGTAATAACTGAAGAATGATAAATTTGCATACTTGTCAAGTTTGTTCACTCTCAAAGAATGAATAATAGATCTGTATGCTTTTTTTTCAATGAATAGGTAATAACTGAAGTTTGCGGGATTAAGAGGTCGGTACTTTAAGTATCCAACATTCAATAGGCATGGGGATGCGTTATGAAACATTGGTAGGTAGTATGGAGAAATTAGGTGTTCTGGATCTGTTTGAGGAATTTTTTTGGTATTTTCCACTTCCATGGTATGAGGAACTTTCATCTTTTGGCAGCTGAAGATGGTTTCTAGATGTAAACAATTGTCAAAGAAATACATATTGTAGCGAAATATGCAATGGGTTCATGATCCATGGTTATCAGTTGAAACTAGGGTTATCATTATTTACCTGTTTATTTCTTACTACAATACTTATGTCAAGTAGCTTTAACTGGTAGAACTCCTAGGAGGTTTTGTTTTATTACAAATTCGGTGATTACTACAAAATCTGTAAATTGTTAGACGTGTTAGTCTGCATATTTTTATTTGAATATTTGTTTTGAAATTGATATTCACTTATAGCATTGATCCGAAATGACCAATGACTAAATCCTAAAAATTATAGACATAAGTTGTAAAACAATACTTCTGAAGAATTCATAAAATTCTAATCCCTAAATAAATGTCATATAAACAAATTTCCCCCAAATGTAACTGGTTTTGAGAATTGTGACACATGTAGTCTTCTTTAGTGTATTGTTAAAAAAATGCACATGCTAGTAGGTTAGAAGGTTGTGAGCCTGTCTAGGAGTAGATGCCTTACCACTTGACAAACTTGAAATATGTGCTAGAGATGAACTGCTTGTATGCAGCAATAGAAGACTTTATTATGGGATATATAGTTTGGTAAAATGATCTCTGTTGAGTACCAGTCACGAGGTGAAGGTGGAATTTCTTTAATTATGGTGTTCATGGTTTGGTAATTCCTACTTAATTAAATTGAACCTTGTTTCTATAACTTCTAACATATCCTATTGCACAGACCTTTCCCAGTTGTTGGTTTTAGCCTCACCTGATCATATCCAATGCATTTGAAATTCTTATCTCAGCCGTAAGTAAATGTGATCTAAAGGAGTTACATTCCCTAGTCAAGCTTTCATTTAACCCAATCTCTCTCCCATCCGGCTTGCCAGTGGACCAACTCTTTAAGGAAGTGGATCTTAAAATTTACTAAAACTACCACATTCTTGTATGCCAATTCTAATTTGAGAGTGTGTGACATTGAAATTCCTTACGAATGTTTTTCGATTGGAGTCCTAACCCAAGCCTCTACATGTAGTGGGTGAAAACATTTCATTAATGTGGAAAACCCTACCTGAGTAACTGGATATATAACCAATTAGTTTTATCGCGTGCTTTAGAGAGATATGTTTTCACAATGAAGCCCCAATTCCTCTTCATTTTTATTGCATGCAAAACCCCCATGGAAGTCCCAAGCACATCATGTGTCTGTCTAGCCTCAAGAAAAGCAAAGTGTTCCTTGGAAATTACATGAGACGAAAGGCTTGAGTCTGTTGGGTATTGTTTTTGCTATAATTGCATAGATGCAATTACAGAAGAAAATGGATCTTTATTGATCAAAACTTGAAGGATTTTAAACCTTCAGAATATTTGTGATAATAGTGGTATTTGGAGCCACAAGAATTCTCTTTGATTCTTGATTCCTCTGTTAATTTGAAGGACCCAAAGGAATGTGATGATTTCCATTCACCATCTATCCCTGCTTTCTCATACGGGAAATTTGAAGATTTCCATATGACATGCTTAATACACACATAATGGGCACCCTAAATAAGGGTAAGAAGCAACAAGGAGCTAAATTAACAACATTATATAAAAAATGATGAGGGAGTTTATTAATGTTTCCTTTACTACTAAAGTCTTTCTATTAAGCTTTCCTCATAAAATTAGACCAATTTGTAATGAACAAAAACTATTATCCATTGCATTGTGAATTAAGGTGATATGAGATTACTTTGTTATGAAATGTTTAATTTAAAATATTTACTTATAAAGGTTCCAAAATCTTAATGAAGAGCATTTTCATAAATCCATTGGAGTGAAGTGTTGTGCATTACCTTCACTTTGAACTTATCCTTGTTGGAATTTCCCTAAAACATAACATATGATAAAAAGAAACACCAATAAAAAAACAAAAGTGTTAACGTTTCTTATGCCATTGCCTTGCGGTGTTTCCTTTGCAACATGTGGTGCAAATGCTAGTTTAAGATCTACATGGTATAGGTTAGATGTGTAGATGTAATGTAAGTATGTAAACAATTTTTATTGTCCGACCAATTAAAAAAAAAAAAAAAAAAAAGTTAAAAGTAATATACATTTAAATGTTGGCTCAAATAATAATAAAAAGTTAAAAGTAATAAAGAAGAAGTTAAAAGTAATAAATAAAAAGTTAAAATTAATATGATGGCCTCCCGCCAAACTAAGGATCGTTGTTTGATATGACCCGTGTCCTGGGCAATTCAATGATCGAGTTAATGATTTGTACCTTGTCTCGGTAGAAGGATTAGGGTTTGAGAAACTTGTTTAACCGGGCGCTCACCTGTACCTGTCGGTTAACCTCACTCAAAAGCACTCGTTGACATCCCTCTGCTGATCATTTTCACTTCGCTCTTTCTTCGGACGCTCTGCCGAGAGCTTGTTCTCCACTGTGGGAACTCTGTTTGCCTGGCCGTTCTGGTTCTTCGAGGTCTGTAACGTGGGTTTTCTCGACCCTTCCCTACTCTTGAATATGGAAGCTCACAGGTTTGGGGGCGCCGTTCAGCTCTACAGGGTTTGTAGTTTATCTGTTGGTTGATTTTCTCAATGCTTAACTGTTGAACTTGCTTCCTATTCGATTTATTGACAGGGGTTTTCCATGACAGGGTTTTGTTCAGCTGTTCGGCGCTCCAGGTTCATTGTTGAGGTAAACATTCGCTCTTTGATTCACCTCCCTTAGCTCTCCTCTACCTGCTCTAACACATTCGCTCCATGTCTGTCAGATTTTTATGGTTCGTCTATTGTTCATTCGACCTCCTCCGCTCAGGTAAATGCTTCTCTGATTTCGTTTTCTCTTGTTCTGTTCCTTGAGGGTTTGGTGGATTAGAACCCTACTAATCCGGTTGGTTTTGGTTGCAGGTGGTTCGAACCAGTTGGTTCTTGGTTGTGCTCCTCACGACTGTGGCCTTCACGTCAACCCTACGGCTCTTTGCTCCGGGTAGGGTCTTAACTCGTCGGGTCTCTATTCATAGAGTGTTTGTCATAGTCCTGTTTGTGGTTAGCAATTTCTTGGGCATTGCTTCTGTCTGTTGTCGAAAGCTTAGCTCATTATGTCTCTGGCAATTTCAATGAGTAATGGGTTCTGTTATTTTGATAAGTTTTCTGGGTTTGTCCGAAACCCTGCCCTGTAGATAAATATTTTGGGTTTTCGAAACCCTTGTCTGTAATATGGTCTCTTTCTGGTCTGTTCCTATTGGCACCTGCTTGCCTGTAACTTCTCGTCTGTCGATAGGTTGTTTTGTTGAAACCCTCGGGTAACCGCAACTTCGGTTGTCAATACTATGGACTATTCTCACTACAGGGTTTTGGTGATTTCTCGGCCTATGATGTAATGTGCAGACTCTAATTTATAATGACGACTTGACTGTGAATTTTACTTGTGTAAATTCTGTTCTGTTCTCAAAAATGTGTTTCTTGGGCCTCGAAAGGACCGTGAATTCAAATATGTAGTTATTCAATTCAACTGTGCAATGTAATATTGTATTCTTTTCGACTTTCTTTAAAATAATACTCTGCTCATGCCATGATGAAGTTATTCGGGTTACCTGGTTTTTATATCTATTCAGTTTGCTTGGTTTCTTCGCTCTGGATGCACGCTGTCATGTGCTCTCTAGCCGTTTGCTGTTGCCTCTCTCTGTCAGTCGTGTTCTTGACTTCTTCTTCCCGTTCTGGAATATTGTGTCTGCACCCGTTCTCTGTCCTCCTCGCTTGTCGTCTTGTGCTGTTACTCTTATGCCAGTTTTTGTTACAGTTACATAATTATATTACATGCAAGAAATTTTATTACAGTGATGAGATTATAACTTGAAATAGATGTTCTTTATTTGCAAAGAAAATGACTGTATCTTTCTTTATGTTTCTCTGTTCTTCGGGGGGAGGAATCCCGTACAATGATCTTTTTCCTCTTTTAACATTTCTGAGATAATACAGTTTAATTCAGTTGGAACTACCCTAACAGTTTTACTGTAACTAATTTCCAGTTTCTGAAATGCATTAACGAACACAACTATAAAGAGCTAATTAACTAAACAAAAGAACTAATTAATCTGTCAGTTTATCTCGCTATCCATAGTTCCTACTTGCAACAAAAATAACCTATGACTGCCAATCGATTTACTCCTAAGGTCTTATGATAAAATAAAATAATTAAAATTAAAGTAAAATGACTTGACAAGCCTATGCCTGCTTAGCCATGAGTTCATGATTTCATCTGTGTGAGACTGTCAGCCGACTTCCGTCTCCTCAGAGCTGGATGCTCCTGCATCAGGCTCCCGGGGTGGCAAAAAGTCATGGCTCCGTTCCATGAGGTCGTCAACAGAATAGCCCGCCTTCTAAATTTGCGTTGCATTGAGCCACGAACTGTCCTCTATTGGACGGTTCTTCCACTTTACTAAATACCGCAAATATTCCTTCCTGCGTGTGTGCTTAGCTACCTGTGTGTCCAAAATCCCCTCAATCTCGACGGGTGGTGCCATCGGCATCTGTCTCGTCCAAGAGTCTCCTTCCAATTTGGTGTCCCGCGGTGGCTCTGCTGCTGCGTCATCTGCTGAACCTGCAACATAAGGGAACAGATCTGCCACGTTAAAAATAGGGGAAATACCAATCCCTGGTGGCAACTGTATCTCATAAGCGTTCGCAAAGAATTTGCGAATGATCTTGCAGGGCCCGATTTTCTTAAATTTGAGCTTGCTGTACTCTCACTTTGGAAACCGTTCCTTGCGTAAGTATGCAAGAACTTCATCCCCAACATTAAACTAAACCTCCCGGCGTTTTGTATCAGCTCGTTGCTTGTACTTCAGACTGCTATCGTGTAGTTTCAGCTTAACCTGTTCGTGCAGTTTGCTCATAGCTTGGGCGAAATCTTCACCATCCGCACTCCGTTTCTCCAGTTTCCCCAAATCTCGTAACTCGTGCACTCCTCGCGGATGCATGCCGTACAGAATTTGGAATGGACTGTAGCCTGTGCTACGGTTAGGAGAATCGTTATATGCAAATTCCGCCTGTGCCAATACACGATCCCAAGTCCGGGAATTTTCACCTGTTAAACTTCTGAGCAAATTCCCCAGACTCCGGTTCACTACCTCCGTTTGTCTGTCCGTCTGCGGATGATAAGTGGAGCTGAACTGCAACTGAGTGTCTAACTTCTTCCACAGGGTTCTCCAGAAATGACCTGTAAACTTGACATCCCTGTCAGAGATAATGGTTCGTGGAAGTCCGTGTAACCGCACAATCTCTGTAAAGAAAAGGTGTGCTATGTAAGTAGCGTCGCTGGTTTTCCTGCACGGTACAAAGTGTGCCATCTTCGAAAATCGGTCGACTACAACCATCACTGAATCAAAGCCGCACTATGTTTTTGGTAAACCCAGCACAAAATCCATTCTGACCGAATCCCAAGGTCGACTAGGAATGGGCAATGGCATATAAAGTCCAGTGTTCTGACTGTGACCTTTTGCCAATTGACAAATTTTACACCTAGCCACATACCTCTGCACGTCTCGCTGCAACTTAGGCCAAAAATAGAAATGCTGTACCTGAGCAATGGTTTTATCAATTCCAAAGTGTCCTGCTAGGCCTCCACTGTGTTTTTCCTGTATGATATTTTCCCGCATGGAACAGTTGGGAATGTATAACTGCCCTCCTTTGAACAGCAATCCTTCCTGTAAGTTATAATCCAGCCACTTGCTGTCATTTCGTAACAGCGGGTTTTGGCAAGCCTCATAGGCTTCCATAAACTCGGTGTCAGTCGGATACATCTCCTTCAAGTGTTCAAATCCTAAGACTTGCATTGTGCTCTCCTGTAACAGTAATGTTCTCCTACTAAGCGCATCTGCTACCTTATTTGATTGCCCACTAATGTGCTTTAGTACAAACGTGAAACTTTGCAGGTACTCAACCCAAGCTGCATGCTTGTGGTTCAATTTATGCTGCTGCATAATGTACTGTAACGCAGAATTATCAGAAAATAAAACAAATTCATTACTTAGTAGATAATGTCGCCAGTGCTTCAAAGCCTGCACAATGACGTAGAACTCCTTGTCATAGGTCGAGTACTTCTGTCTGCTCTCATTTAGCTTTTCGCTGAAATAAGCAACTGGTATGTCCTCCTGGCTAAGGACTGCTCCAATGGCTGTGCCACTGGCGTCACAACGAACTTGAAAAAGTTTGTTGAAGTCCGGCAGTCTCAACACAGGTCTTTCAGTAATCTTCTTTTTCAAGATCTGAAAACTGTTTTCTGCTGCTTCAGTCCAGTGAAAAGGCTGATTCACTTTCTTGATTGTATCTAACATCGGTGCGCAAATCTCGCTGAAATTTCTAATGAACTTCCTGTAAAAACTGGCAAGTCCATGAAAACTTCGAACTTCAAACAAACTCTTCGGAGAAGGCCAGCTAACTATAGCTGCCACTTTTTCTGGATCCATTTTCAATTCATTCTCCGCAATAACAAAACCTAGATATATCAGTTCCCGCTGAAAAAAGGTACATTTCTTCAAGTTAATTAACAGCTTGTTCTGCTGTAATTTTCTCAACACGCTCTGCAAATGCCTGAAATGTTCCTCCTTAGTCTTACTAAAAACCAGAATATCGTCCAAGTAAACTATAACAAACTTACCGTTAAATTCCTTCAGCACTTCATTCATTAGACGCATGAATGTGCTGGGAGCGTTGCTCAAACCAAACGGCATCACCAGCCATTCGTATAAGCCTTCGTTTGTCTTGAAAGCAGTTTTCCATTCATCTCCCTCACGAATTCGGATCTGGTGATATCCACTTTTCAAATCAATCTTTGAAAAGTAAGTCGCCCCACTCAGACAATCCATCATATCGTCCATCCTTGGTAAGGGAAACCTGTACCTAACAGTAATCTTGTTGATAGCTCTGGAATCCGTACACATTCTCCACTCTCCTCCTTTTTTGGGAGCCAAAACAGTAGGTACTGTGCATGGGCTCATGCTCTCCCGAATCAAACCTTTGTCCAACAACTCTTGGACCTGTTTTCTAATCTCTTCATGGTCCTTGGGACTCATGCGGTAAGCTGCTTTATTTGGCAGACTTGCCCCTGGTATAAAGTCAATGCAGTGACTAATACCCCTCCTAGGTGGCAACTCATCTGTAAGATCATCCACCACAATGTCTCCAAAATCCTGCAGCAACCTCTGAACTTCCTCTGGTAAATCTAAAACCTGTGTGTGGAGTACCACTGTTCTTGGTCTCCTTATGACAGCAAAATTTATCTCGCTGTCCTCAATCTGCTTTATGAACTCCTTCCCACCTAACAACAGTGCTTTCACTCCACTAGCCTCTGCTGTGTTTTCCTCTTTGATGGGTACAAGTGTATGCTTGATCCCATCTTTCACAAACTTGTAGCAGTTAGTTTTCCCATCATGAACTGCACTTCGGTCAAACTGCCAAGGTCGTCCTAACAACAAATGACAGACATCCATTGGCATCACATCACAAAGGATCTTGTCCTTGTACTTACCAATCTGAAACTCCACTTCACACTGTTCATCAACTAACAGTTGATGCCCCTTCTACAGCCACGATACTTTGTAGGGAGTGGGATGTTTCAGCCTCTTTAATCCCAGTTTCTCCACCATCTCCACAGCTACCAAGTTATCGGTACTTCCGCTATCAACAATCACCTTACAGCACTTACCTCGTGACTTGCAAACAGTGCGAAACAAAGCCTTTCGCTGATCTGGCTCTGCAACTTCCTTGGCTGGCTTTAACAGCACCTTATTCAATACCAAGGCTTCACCTATCTCAGGTGTGTTCTCCGCTTCTTGAGGTGTCTCCTCTGCATCCTCTGGCTGAGCAACATAGGTTCCTCTCCTGCCTGCTGGTTCACCTTCAGGACAGTCATAAGACTTGTGTCCCAATTTATGACAACGGTAACACTGGACAGTTCCCCTGCCTCGACCAAATCCTCATCCTCTCTGAACTGGTCATCCTTCCCTGTTGCTGTTGTCTTTATCTGTCGTACCAGCAGATTTGGAACTGTTGCCTTCCTCATTTGAGACTGTACCTCTCCCTCTGCCATACACCTTGCCTTTCCCCCTGCCAGAACTACCTCCTCTCTTGGAGTTCTGTTTCCTGTTTATCTTCTCTTCTGCCTTCAGTGCAAACTGATAGGCTTCATCCAACGTCTGTGGTGAAAGAATACCAATTTCATCCAAAATCTCCCCTCTCAAGCCATTTACAAATCTGGCTGTTTTCTCTGAGGTATCTTCCACATACCCTGCTTGTAGATTCAACTTATAGAATTCCTCTGTAAACTCTCTAACAGTCATTCCCCTCTGTTTCAGGTTTTGTACCTGTCTGTACAACATTATATGATAGTCTTTCGGTAAGAACTTCTCTTTCAGTTTCGCTTCCATCCTGGCCCATTTCTTAATTGGCTGTTTGCCTAATCTCCTTCTTTCTGCCTGAACGCTGTCCCACCATAAGGACGCATGTCCTTTCAGCTTGGTGGCGGCAAACCTTACTTGTTTGTCTTCGCTGGTCTCCTCAAACTCAAAGAATTTATTCACTTCACTTAGCCAATCTAACAACACATCTGCCGATAAGCTTCCGTCATAGGTAGGCAGCTCATGCCTTGGTTTATGACTGGATAGCAAAAATGACTTTAATAATCTCAGTTCCGGTGTTATTCCCTCAAACTCATCCTCCTCTGGTTCAACTGCCTCTTCATCACTGTTATATGTTGGGTTCCTTCTTCCTCCTGCCTCTATCACTGCCAATCTCTCACGCAAAACTCGTATCTCCTCTCGTAGTCCAGCATCTACTCGCCTGTGGACGATTCGTCCTCTTCCTCTTCCTCTTCCTCTTACTTCACCTTCGCCTTCTGCCTGTTCCATTAGTTCTAACCCAAAAACTTGCTCTGATACCACTTATGATGGCCTCCCGCCAAACTAAGGATCGTTGTTTGATATGACCCGTGTCCTGGGCAATTCAATGATCGAGTTAATGATTTGTACCTTGTCTCGGTAGAAGGATTAGGGTTTGAGAAACTTGTTTAACCGGGCTCTCACCTGTACCTGTCGGTTAACCTCACTCAAAAGCACCCGTTGACATCCCTCTACTGATCATTTTCACTTCGCTCTTTCTTCGGACGCTCTGCCGAGAGCTTGTTCTCCACTGTGGGAACTCTGTTCGCCTGGCCGTTCTGGTTCTTCGAGGTCTGTAACGTGGGTTTTCTCGACCCTTCCCTACTCTTGAAGATGGAAGCTCACAGGTTTGGGGGCGCCGTTCAGCTCTACAGGGTTTGTAGTTTATCTGCTGGTTGATTTTCTCAATGCTTAACTATTGAACTTGCTTCCTATTCGATTTATTGACAGGGGTTTTCCATGACAGGGTTTTGTTTAGCTGTTCGGCGCTCCAGGTTCATTGTCGAGGTAAACATTCGCTCTTTGATTCACCTCCCTTATCTCTCCTCTACCTGCTCTAACACATTCGCTCCATGTCTGTCAGATTTTTATGGTTCGTCTATTGTTCATTCGGCCTCCTCCGCTCAGGTAAATGCTTCTCTGATTTTGTTTTCTCTTGTTCTGTTCCTTGAGGGTTTGGTGGATTAGAACCCTACTAATCCGGTTGGTTTTGGTTGCAGGTGGTTCGAACCAGTTGGTTCTTGGTTGTGCTCCTCACGACTGTGGCCTTCACGTCAACCCTACGGCTCTTCGCTCCGGGTAGGGTCTTAACTCATCGGGTCTCTATTCATAGAGTGTTTGTCATAGTCCTGTTTGTGGTTAGCAATCGCTTGGGCGTTGCTTCTGTCTGTTGTCGAAAGCTTAGCTCATTATGTCTCTGGCAATTTCAATGAGTAACGGGTTCTGTTATTTTGATAAGTTTTCTGGGTTTGTCCGAAACCCTGCCCTGTAGATAAATATTTTGGGTTTTCGAAACCCTTGTCTGTAATATGGTCTCTTTCTGGTCTGTTCCTGTTGGCACCTGCTTGCTTGTAACTTCTCGTCCGTCGATAGGTTGTTTTGTTGAAACCCTCGGGTAACCGCAACTTCAGTTGTCAATAATATGGACTATTCTCACTACAAGGTTTTGGTGATTTCTCGGCCTATGATGTAATGTGCAGACTCTAATTTATAATGAAGACTTGACTGTGAATTTTACTTGTGTAAATTCTGTTCTGTTCTAAAAAATGTGTTTCTTGGGCCTCGAAAGGACCGTGAATTCAAATATGTAGTTATTCAATTCAACTGTGCAATGTAATATTGTATTCTTTTCGACTTTCTTTAAAATAATACTCTGCTCATGTCATGATGAAGTTATTCGGGTTACCTGGTTTTTATATCTATTCAGTTTGCTTGGTTTCTTCGCTCTGGACGAACGTTGTCATGTGCTCTCTGGCCGTTTGCTGTTGCCTCTCTCTGTCAGTCGTGTTCTTGACTTCTTCTTCCCGTTCTGGAATATTGTGTCTGCACCCGTTCTCTGTCCTCCTCGCTTGTCGTCTTGTGCTGTTACTCTTATGCCAGTTTTTGTTACAGTTACATAATTATATTACATGCAAGAAATTTTATTACAGTGATGAGATTATAACTTGAAATAGATGTTCTTTATTTGCAAAGAAAATGACTGTATCTTTCTTTATGTTTCTCTGTTCTTCGGGGGGAGGAATCCCGTACAATGATCTTTTTCCTCTTTTAACATTTCTGAGATAATACAGTTTAATTCAGTTGGAACTACCCTAACAGTTTTACTGTAACTAATTTCCAGTTTCTGAAATGCATTAACCAACACAACTGTAAAGAGCTAATTAACTAAACAAAAGAACTAATTAATCTGTCAGTTTATCTCGCTGTCCATAGTTCCTACTTGCAACAGAAATAACCTATGACTGCCAATCGATTTACTCCTAAGGTCTTATGATAAAATAAACTAATTAAAATTAAAGTAAAATGACTTGACAAGCCTATGCCTGCTTAGCCATGAGTTCATGATTTCATTTGTGTGAGACTGTCAGCCGACTTCCGTCTCCTCAGAGCTGGACGCTCCTGCATCATAATATAAACCTAATATCGAAGATGAGTGTAAACATTTAAATGTTGGCTCAATTAATAATAAAAAATTAAAGTAATAAAAATAATAAAATACAGTGTAAACATTTAAATGTTCGCTCAATTAATAATAAAAAATCAAAGTAATAAAAATAATTAAATCGAGTCTGTTATATTTTGATTTTGTTATTAACTTTTGAATAGGCTTTGTTACAATACCATGGATCAATACCATGACTTATCAATACCACATGCCCAAAAGCCATAACCTATTTCACACCAAACATATTTTATAACAATACAAGATTCTTAACTATGGATATTCATCCCCAATACTGTGGATATTATTAACTTGTAAAAAATAGGTTTTTTTATAATACCATGGGTCAATACAATGGTTTATCAATACCACATGCCCAAAACACATAACTTATTTCACAATCAAAATATTTTATATCACTATGAAAATATTCTACCACATGCCCAAAACACATAACTTATTTCACAATCAAAATATTTTATATCACTATGAAAATATTCTTAACCATGGATATTCACTTCCACTTTACCATGGATATTATTAATTTCCAAATATGTTTTGTTACAATACCATGGTCCAATACGATGAATTTCAATACCACATGCCCAAAAAACATAAATTGTTTCACAATCAAAATATTTTATAAGAGTGAGAAAATATTCTTAACCATGGATATTTACCCCCCTCTTTACATGGATATTATTAACTTATAAATAGACTTTGTTACAATACCATGGCTTATCAATACCATATTCCCAAAATATATAACTTATTTTACAATCAAAATATTTTATAACAATATGACAATATTCTTAACCAATAATATAGGTTAGATGTGTAAGAAATAAAAATAAAAGTTAAAAGCTATATACATTTAAATGTTGGCTCAAATAATAATAAAAAGTTAAAATTAATAAACAAGAAGTTAAAAGTAATAAATAAAAAGCTAAAATTAATATAAACCTAGTATCAATGATGAGGGTAAACATTTAAATGTTGCCTCAACTAATAATAAAAATTTATAGTAATAAAAATGATAAAATCCAATTTATTACATTTTGATTTTGTTATTAACATTTGAATATGCTTTGTTACAATACCATGGGTCAATACCGTGGCTTATCAATACCACATGCCTAAAAGTCGTAACCTATTTCACACCAAACTTTTTTTATAACAATACAAGATTCTTTACCATGAATATTCATCCCCACTATATTGTGGATATTATTAACTTACAAAAAATAGGTTTTGTTATAATACCATGGGCCAATACAATGGTTTATCAATACGAGGTGCCCAAAACACATAACTTATTTCACAATCAAAATATTTTATATCAGTATGAAAATATTCTTAACCATGGATATTCACTTCCACTTTACCATGGATATTATTAACTTGCAAATATGTTTTGTTACAATATCATGGGCCAACGCCATGGCTTTCAATACCACATGCCAAAAAACATAACTTATTTCACAATGAAAATATTTTATAAGAGTGAAAATATTGTTGAATTGAGGCTTTTGTGATCCATATCAAGTTTAAGAGATATTTTTTTTTGGCATAAATCACATGATATTTCATTTTTGGACGCGTTTCGAACCAACCAGTGTGGTTCATCCTCAGGACAAGTTGAAGAATCAGTTAAATAGTTACAGCATAACCTCCAACGGCTATAATTATTGACCAGGCAACGGCTATATTGACTAACAACTAAATTTGACTAGGATTCCTAGTCAAATTTAGCTGTTAGTCAATATAGCCGTTGCGTGGTCAAGAATTATAGCCGTTGGATCTCTGATTCTTCAACTTGTCCTTACATGAACCACACTGGTTGGTTTGAAATGCATCGACAAACGAAATATCATGTGATTTATGCTGAAAAATCTCTCACAAAAAAGTGAAAATATTCTTAACCATGGATATTCACCTCCTCTTTACCATGGATATTATTAACTTGTAAATAGGCCTTGTTACAATACCATGGCTTATCAATACCATATTCCCAAAATATATAACTTATTTTACAATCAAAATATTTTATAACAATATGACAAGAATCTTAAGCATAGATATTGACCCCCACTTTTGAATTATTAAAATTATATCTTTTTTATAATAATAATGATTATTTTTATAGTTATATAATATATAAATAATAGAACTATAAATATTTTTTATTTAATAATTATTATTATTGGGCGCTATAGGTTAGATGTGTAGATGTAATGTAAGTATGTAAACCATTTTTTTTTAACTAAAACGGTTTTATATGCTAAAAGGAGAATGGGTCTTTGTCGTAGTGACCCTGCTTACATGGTTGTTACCCTTCTTATGCTGCCTACGGAATGTGACAGTTTCACGGATTTTGGAAGAAGCTTTCCCCATTTACAATTAAGATCCCTTTCGTGAGAGTGCATCCTTTGTTCGCCATCCAATCTTCTTCATTGTTGGAGTTTCTGAGGATGTGATAAAACTTGTACGAATCAAATCCTAGTAAGACTCTCTTCAATCTGTCCATGATTTTGTTGAGTCCAACATTGTTGAAAAGATCCTCCTTGACTAGTTTTTTGATTAAAATTTATGAGTCTTCGAAGACTTGGATATCTTTAGCACCTTTCTCTCTGGCAATAAGGCAAGCTTTGAGCAGCCCAAGGATCTCCGCTTGATTGTTTGTTTTTAGACCAAGGCCCCAGGAAAAAGAATCTCTAAAAGATCCATCCGAGGAGTAGATGATCCCACCAACACCTGCTACTCTGGGGTTCCCTTTGGACGCCCCATCAAAGAATATGGTAGTTAGATTTTGGGCCCTCCACCAGCTTTGAAAGATGTCATCTGGCTCTCTTTTTTGCCAGTCCAGATTTGCTTTCAGGGGTGTAAGGAGGTACTTTCGGGGATGTGGCTCTAGAGCCAACCACCTCTTTTCTTCAAGTGTGAGAAAAGGGTCATCTTTGTAATACCGCTGCTGAGCTGCTTCCAAGAGAAGAGCCTTAGCTTTTACTGCTACTTGAGTCGGAGAGTGTTGCATATCATTGAAAATCTGCTGATTTCGAGCCAACTATAGCTGCCAACAAACAAATTTGAGAAGTGCTATCCATACTTTTTGCCAGAAGGACTTGGGAGGGATACTTTGGCGGTAGCAGGTACTCCATGAAGCAAAAAGTTCTAGGACAGAGGTTTGTTGAGAGAGAGAGATCAGAAAATATTGAAGTAGAAGCCACCACACCTCCTTGGCAAAGAGGCAGTCCAAAAAAAGGTGTTGGGAAGTTTCTAGATTACATCTGCAAAGCACGCATTTATGAGGCCCTTTGATCTTCCTTTTTACCAGATTATCTCTTGTTAAAAGTTTATTGTGTGCCAAAGTCCAGGAAAAAAAAAAAATTACTTTTGGGAGGGCTAACGGCTCCCAGATCTGTTTCCAAAAGGTGGGAGATTGATTGATGTTCTTAGATCCCTGAAGAGCCCTATATCCCTCTGCTGATGTATAAACTCCAGTCTGGCCCCATCCCCAACTGTCCTTCATGAATCTGTTGATAGGAGCAGCGTCTTCAAGCAGGTCCTCCAGCAAGATCTGTTGATCACTTAGACGCGTGGGGACTCCATGGAAATCCCATCTTGCCCAATCCCCACAATTGTCCTAGATTGACAGATCGTAAATGTTGTTTACTCCTGCTCTTTCTAGCCAGTCTCTGAGTTCAGCAATTTCTTCGTTTTCTACCAGAGGATCACGTCCCATTATTCAATCTTTCCACAGGTGGGTGCGCTTACCGTTACCAAGGATTCTGTACATGAGTTTTTTGAAAAATTCGTTGCTTTTGCAGTAGAGCCTCCATACCTGCGTACAAGATGCTGAGCTCTCCAATTGCATTTTCCTGAGAGCGTCATTGTCTGCATATTTTGATTGTAAAATGACGCTTACGGGATGAGTGGGATCGTGGATCATTTCCCACAAGAGTTTACCGCCCAACGTTGTGTTGACAAGGGAGGGATCCTGAATTTGCAATCCACCCTCAACAAGCGGCCTCTTAACTGTGTCCTAGTTGACTAAGTGCATTTTTTTATCATTACCTTTCCCACCTTGCCATAAGAAATCCCTGAGGAGGGTAGCAATCTGTTCTGTTACATGCTTGGGGGCCAAGAGAAACGCTGCCTGATAAATAGGAAGGGCTGACAGCTGAGATTTGATTAGAATGGTTTAACCGCCTTTTGTTAACCGGTATCCTCCCCAAGCAGCGATTTTAGATTTGATTTTGCTGATGATGTGAGTCCAGAGGGACCTCTTGTTCACCCCTGAGGAAATGGGAAGACCAAGATACCTGAAACTGTCCCATTGAGCATGTCCTTTGAACCCGAGTATCTTAGAAATATTAGTGATCTCTTGCTGCTCAGTATTCCAACTGAAGATTTCACTTTTACTCTCATTAACAAGAGCGCTAGAAACCCTACAATAAATTCTCAGCACATAGTCGAAGGCTTTCGCAATTCTGGAGGAAATACCTCCAAGGAGTAGTGAATCATCCGTGAAGACGATGTGATTCAGGGGAGCTAATACATTAGAGGGTTTGAGGCCCGGGAGGGAGCCAGCAGTTCTTTTAGCTGCTAGTTTTCTACTAAGGGAGTTCGCCATGAGGATGTACAGGAAGGGAGAGAGACGGCATCCCTGCCTGATACCTCTCCGAGCTTGGAAGAAGTTGGTTGGACGACCGCTGATAAGGGCAGCAATCCATGGAGATTCAATACATGCTTTTATGAGTTGGTTAAAGTGTTGAGAGAAGCCAAAGGAGAGCAGAACTTTTCAAAGAAACAAGCGATTAACTCTATCGAATGCGTTCGCCATATCAAGTTTAATCAAAATACCTTTCTCCCCTCGCTGTTTGCTTGAATGAATGTCTCTTGTACTTGAATGACATTATCCATAATGTACCTGCCTTCCACGAATCCGCCTTGAGTACTGGAGATCAATTTTTTGAGCAGGGGCTTGATTCGATTTGCTAGGAGTTTGGCTATAATTTTGTAAGATGTGTTACACAGCGAGATAGGCCTGAATCTTGCAAAGGTGTCAAGGTTGGTTTCCTTGGGGATTAAAGCTAGATATGTGGAATTGGTTCCTCCTCCTATCTTAGCTTTTCTCATAAAGCCTTTTATCATTTTGAGGAGATCATTTTTGATAACTTCCCAGTAGGATTGGTAAAAATGGATTGTAAATCCATCAGGCCCTGGGGCCTTATCGGCTTCCATTGACCTGATTACTTTGATAATTTCCTCCTCAAAAATGGGACTGCAAAGGGCTATATTTTCATCAGGGTTAACGAGGAGAGGGATGTTGGAGAGGAAGTCAGAGGCTTCTTCTTCATTGCCTTGGTTTCCATCATTGTATAAATTCCTGTAATGAGCTTCAGCAGTGCCTTTCACCTGGTTGAAACCTTTGCAGACATGGCCCTCCAAAGTTTTGATTTCAGCTATATGGTTCCGGGACAGTTTAGCTCTGTATTGTCTGTGGAAAAAAGTGGTGTTCCGGTCCCCTGCCTTTAACCATAGACTTCTGGACTTTAGTCTCCAGTATTCTTCTTCAGCTCGGAAGGATTGGTAAGTGGATCATTAAGCTTTTACTTCCTTGTCCAAGAGTTCTGTTGTAATGTCTTTATTTTCCATTTCTGTTTGCATGGAGTGAAACCTCTGAACTGCCTCTTTTCTTTGATTGGTTGGAGTGGGATCTAGCTTTTATATCCATTCCTTCAGCGCATGTTTTGTGGCCTTCAACTTTTGTTCCCAGATGTAGCTAGAGGAGCCTCAGAAGGATTTAGCCCAAACAGCTTTCACAGTCTCCATGAAGCCCACTTTCTCAATCCATAGAGGGCTGAAGCGAAAAGGAATGGGGCCCAGATCTTCTTCATCTTCCAATAGGAGTTGTATTGGCTTGTGATCTGAAGTCAGTTTGGGCAGAATTTTTGTGGTGATGATCTTTTTATTCATCAGAAGGGCGCTTTGACCAGAAACCTGTCGAGACGGGCAGAGATATGATCTGACCCAACACGATTATTTGACCATGTGAATAACCCATGGGCTAGAGGGAAGTCTAAGAGATCCCAGTTTTGGACGAGCTCCTCCACAGAGGCCAGCATGGAGTCTCTGTTGTAGGAGCCGCCCCTCTTCTCTTTTGGTTTCAGAACTATATTTAGGTCTCCTGCTATGATAATATTATTTGGGGAATGCTGCTCTAGATAAAATGAAAGCAAGTTCCAACATTCTCTTTTTTCAGAATAATTTACAAGAACATACAGATTGAAGAGGGAGACAGTCAACTTACTAACTTTATGTGTCAATTCTGTGAAGATCCAGTGCTAAGATTCTTGAAAATTATTGAGATGGAAGGTGCAATCTAACCAAAGAGTAGCCAGTCCTCCGGAAGTGCCCCTGGCACTGACTGCCTTACCTATATTTTTATTCCACTTTGACTTGCTGATATCTAGAAGGGCTTGCCCTTCAATCTTGGTCTCTTGGAGCATGGGGATGTCTGAGGGTTCTGCTTTAAGAAGGTCCTTGATTGGTTCTAGTTTGGAGGGGTTCCCCAGTCCTCTACAGTTCCAAGAGACAAGCTTCATTATTTACTTAGTGGAGGGATGGAACCTCCCTTGGAAGGTCTCGATCTAGTATTTCGCCCAATGGTCATTTCTATTGTGGCTTGACTCCCTTGAGTTTTAAGTCTTTCGGCCTCTTCTTCTCTCATTTCTTTACGGGATTTCCTTCCAACTCTTTTAGAGGGGCGCTCATAGGTTTCATCCTCCGATGATCCTGAGCTTTATATTGCTTTTTTCCTTGTGACTTCTGCATATGAGGGGTTGGATGGACTACCCTGTGTGACTTCGATCTGCTTTTCTTTCTCTCCTTCTTTGCTTGGGGGGGTGCTTTCTACATGCACCAGGTTTTCCTACTCAGAGGCTTCTGGGTTGATCTGAGTACTTTTTGTCCCTTGTACGATTGCTTCGTCTTCCTGATTGGGCTTAGAACTGCTTGGAATACCTGTTGTATTTCCTTTGCTAGAACCTTTTTTTGGGTGTGTTGTTTTCTGAACTAGAGTCCATTGGTCCTCATTTTGTTTGTCTGGTTGCTCTTCTGCCTTCTTTTGCAGTGCTTGGCGAAATTTCCTTTCCCGTGACAATGTCTACATTTGAAGGGGAGCTGTTCGTAGTCCAGTTCCTGGACATGAACCCATCCAGTGACAGTGAGCTTGTTTGCTTCCAGTAACCCCTCCTCTAGATCAACTTCAATGCATATGCAAGCACATGAGTACTGATCTTTTCTTGCAGCTTTGTCAATGTATTTACCCAGCGCATTTCCGATGTTCTCAAGGGATTTTTGATTCCAGCAATGGAGAGGCAGATGGGGGAGTCTCACCCATACCGGGACAGCAGAAGGGACATCCTGGGAAGGGTCAAAGTTTGCGAACCATTTGTTCATATACAATCCCTACGGTCCCATGAAGTATGGGCCATTTATGAATATTAAGCTTCTCTCTTTCGGGCTTTCGAACACAAAGACAAAGAATCCTTTACCTACAAAGTAGCTTTTAATGCCCTCTTTGATCAAAGGGTTCCAGTTTCTTTGTGTCCAGTCTTCTATTGACTTAGGAGAAGGCCAGAGGCCCATGAACTGACTGATGAGGCCTCTCTCTGCCAGATTCAATGCTGCTTTACACGTCTCTTCTTCAGGGAGGGCCACTGAGGGAATCGTTTCCATCTTCCTAATAAACTTCTGTTGAATCACCGATTGAGCTCGGTTTGAACATGCTTCAACCATTGCACGGAACGTCAAAACCTCAGGAGGTGGAATGGAAGAGCCCCCGTTGGTTTCCATGATCGCTGAGGGGCGCCTGATGACTAATCGCAGGGGCGCAACAACCACAAGGGCGCGCGAAGAGACACTCTGCAGTCCGTAGACAAGAAATGGAGCCCTCCGCGGCAGTCAGAGGGCCGAGACGGCCAGCAGCCTCAGTCACATGGGGAGGGTGTCGGCTAGGTCAAGGCACGGGGAAAATGTGTAAACCATTTTAAATGTAGGCCCAAATACCAAAAAAAAAATGTGAAAAGTGATATACATTTAAACGTTGGCTTAAATAATAATAAAAATCTAAAAATAATAAACAAGAAGTTAAAAGTAATAACTAGAAAGTTAAACAAAATAAAAAGAGTGAGGAACGGATGAAGGGCGTAGGGTTCGATCCTGGAACCCTAGGCCATTGGCCTAGGTGACGCAGACAGCACAGGGAAAGGACACGCAGGTACGGTGAGTTTTTTGCTGGCGGATCCTTCGAGGCTGATAGTTTTGGGAAGGCTGAGGGAGAGACAGCTGGGCGAAGTCTTTGTTTTCGGTTAGGTTTCGGGGCAAACTGTGATGGCTTGTGTTCTGGTGGTTCTCCACGGTGGTGTCTTTTAGAGGAGAAAACTTAGGCGGTTTCGGAACAAAAATTCGGAGGAGGTAAAACACTTATTGTTCCCAGGCGGTTTCAGGTTGTTTCCGGGTAACGACTGCTCGGAGGTGTCAGTTTTTACTGCTGCTTGTTACCATGGTGAATCAAAACGAGGCGGTGGAACTTGACTCAGCTCCGGAAGGCATCCTCTCGGTCTGGGGGAAGGAGGTAAATGATCATAAAATCGAAAAGTTCTTTGGGCAAGTAGGCAGCCATGCATCTACAAATTTCTCTGGTGGAGGTTCGTGGAGCACCAAAACTGCTAAGGGTTTACTGGAAGAAAGCTTGGAACTGGTTGGTGGTTTCGGCAAAATCGGCAGGGATGTTGAAGAGGAAACCCCTCAAGCAAAGGCAGGCGTTCTGAGAGAAAAGAATTTCGGTTCCCCTGATAGTAAGACCCTCTCTCCCTCTAAAGTTTTCTGTCCATCTGGAGGCCTCGAGGACATAATACATTTCAATTCAAACAAAGGAATATGGAGATATGGGGGGGTATTCAATTTGCAGGTAAAGAATCTAGTGATAGAAGCAACCACTCGGTTGTTAACAGGCTTTTATTCACAAAAGGCTCCCCTCAGATCGATTCGGGGGCGGAGAGGGTTTCCACAGGATTTGGCAAGGGTTCAATCAGGGGAAGAAGGTTCAAACCCTTGCTCCCAGAAGGGCAGAAGAGGGTGGGATCCTGGCTGTAGGAAAACCTGGAAACCCCGTAGGAGGCCTGCTTGCAACCCATTCTGGAGAAGAAGCAAACCCTTCCGCCGTGATCGAGACTGGTTCTCAAAGGGTCGCAGGAAATACAGTGCTAGAATCTAGTGACAGAGAAGCGAAACCGGAAAGGGAAAGGGATGGGGATAAACGAAAGAAGGCAAAACCCTTAAAGAAGAAACAGATTGTAGGGAATTTGGTTCTAGGCATGGATGTTCAGGTTGAGGATGCTCTGGAAGTGGCAAAGTGTACCCTAGTGGGCAAAGCTAGAGGGAGGTTTGTTTCAGGTAAATTCTTAAAGCAGTGGGCGGAGAGTCAATGGAAAGAGACCCCGGCAAATTCTTTCAAGACTGCTACGCTGGTTAAGGGCTGGTTTATGATTAGATTTGACAGCAGGGAAGCTATGGAATGGGTTGAAAGGAGGAACTGGGCTTTCGGGAATCGCCCAATTTTCTTCAAAAGATGGTATCCCTTATTTGACGCATCTAAGGAGAAGGTCGAGGAATTCCCAGTCTGGGTCAGGGCCCCCAGCCTGCCCCCTTTCCTTTGGGTTGATTCTGTATTCAAATCTATTGGGAACCTTTTGGGTACTTTCTTGGACGCGGACAGATCCTTTCTTCATACCCATGAAAGAGCAGTGGCCAGGATCTTAGTAAGGCTAATTCCAAAAGAAGAATTAGCGGAATATATAACATTGCAGTACAAGGATTTCTTCTTCGATCAGCCTCTGGACTATGAACACCTTCCTTTTCGGTGCCACCGATGCCATGAGCATGGGCATCTGGCAAGGGATTTCCCTCTGGGGAAGCGCGGAAGGAGGACCCAAAAAAAGACGAGCAGTGGGAGGGTTTTATGAGGAAAGCAGAGGAACCGGTGGAGGAGATTATTCCAAAAGCAAAACCTATGGAAGGGCTCCATATTCAGGAAGAAGAGGGGCTGCTCTAGGATGAAGGGGAACCAGCGCAAGCATCAGAAGATCCGAGCTGCATGGAAAAGAACTCTGAAGTTTCTGCCGATATCCCTGTTAGTGATCCATCTGATATGCAGCTTGACCCAAAAAATCTTTCTTTAAATTCAGAATCTAAAGTCGATTGCATGTCTATGGGAACTTCTCTGTTAAATAGATGTAATGATGCCCTTCTAAACATTGATAATCTCATGGTCGCTACCCCCTCCATTAATCTGAACTGTGAAGATTTTTCCCAAACAAGTTTGGGCACTGGTCTTTCCCCTCCTGCCCTCCATTATAACCTTAGATCTCTCAGTAAAAAACATGTCTGTAATCTCGAATCCATGGATCCGGTGGGTGGGCTAGGCGCTGAGTCGTCTAAAAGTTTCAAAAAAAAGGTTAGAGGTCGGAAATCTAACCTTTCAAAAGCTCAAGTTAAAGCTAAATTTGATATGGCTGATGGCAAACAAATGTCTATCCCTGGGGCGCTTAGAGCAGCTTTATCCCCTGACGCTGTTATAAAATGATTTTCCTTTCCTGGAACTGCAGGGGTTTAACCAGTAAGCCCAAAAAACTGGCATTGAAGGAACTAATCTCTCGTTACAATCCGGACATTGTTTTTCTTCAAGAGACCTTAGGTAGAAGTGCTGACATTGAAACAGCCCTTCGATCCTCTTTTCTGGGATGGGTCTTTGTAGCTTTAGATGCTTCAGGACATTCGGGTGGACTTGCTATCGGCTTCAGGGAAGGCAGATTGAAGATATCAAATCTCTGGGGTATGCCTCATGTTCTGGGAATGGAGATTTTTTCCCCTGTTTTTGATATTCCTCTTTTGATCATCAATGTTTATGGGCCCTGTCAGTGAAGGGTATCCTTCTGGAATGATTTCCTGTCAAAAGCATTGCTGAAAGATAAAAACCTGATAATTAGAGGAGACCTAAATTTTTCTTTAGGGAATGCGGAAGCTTGGGGGCCCTCAGCTAGGGAAGATCCGTTGTCAGATTTTTTCGCAAATGCTCTCCATTCTCATAATATGATAGATGTAAACATTATTAAAGCAAAACCAACTTGGAGGAATAGAAGAACTGGGGAGGAGAGAATAGCAAAAAGGCTGGATCGTTTTCTCATCAGTGAAATGATGGCTTCCAATATCCCATTGTTCAGGCAATGGGTGGGTGAAGGGGGGAATTCGGATCACTTCCCCATTCTTTTAGAATTTTCAAAGCCCCCTCCAAAACCTGCTGCTTCGTTCAAATTCAATGCCTCTTGGCTTCAAGAGGTCTCTTTTAATCATCTTTTCAGGAATACCTGGAGACACTCGGGTAATAGCCCTATGGAGAACAAAGGAGCCATATTTATGGAAAATTTAAAAAGACTCAAGAAAGCAACCATTGAATGGGCCTCAGCCAGAAGGAAAAAACAAAATGAGGATTTGGCCAATATAGGCGATGCTCTTCGAGCATTAGAAGATCCTGAGGCAGATGCTTATGTCACCTAGGAGTCAAAAGAAAGAATCTTGGCCCTTGAAAAGAGTAGAGCAAAGATATTGTTGGACAGAGAAGAGGAATGGAGACTTAAAAGCAGGGCAATCTGGCTAAGAGCGGGGGATGAAAACACAAAATTCTTTCACAACTATGTAAAAGGGCGGAAAAATGTAAATACAATATGGAAACTGAAGGATTCTGAAGGTAGAGAAGCCTCTTCTTTTGAGGCCCTATCAAAAATGGGAAAGGCTCATTTTCAATCCCTGTTTTCTGACCCAGGTGGGGTTTCCATAGCTGAAGTAATCAGAACAGCCCAAGCTTTTCCCCGTTTTGTGGAGGGGGAGGAAGCCGATAATCTTTTTAAAGAAGTGACTAAGGAGGCAGTAGAAAGTATAGTAAAATCAATGGCAAAAGATAAAAGCCCGGGCCCAGATGGGTGGACCATCGAGCTCTTTATCCACTTTTTTGATTCAATTGGAGCTGAGCTTACTGAAGTGGTGGAGGAATCAAGGAGGAAAGGGGAGATATATGCCCCCTTTAATGCAACTTTTATCGCTCTTATTCTGAAAAAGGAGGATCCAGAAACTTTTGAAGATTTCAGGCCAATCTCACTATGCAATGTTATCTATAAGATTATTGCAAAAATCATTGCGGTCCGCCTGAAACCGATTTTATGATCTTGAGTTTCCAATGAACAATTTGGGTTCTTGGACGGTCGTCAAATTCATGAAGCAATAGGGGTGGCCCAGGAAACTATTCACAGTATCAGGCAATAAAAAAAAAGGGGTTGTGTTAAAAATTGATCTGTCCAAAGCCTATGACAGGATTAGCTGGACTTATCTCAGGATGTTACTGACTCATCTGGGTTTCAAAGTGGAGCTTATAAACTGGATCATGGGGTGCATTTCAAGTGCAAGCTTTGCTGTTCTAATAAACGGGGCTGCATCTCAATTCTTCAAAGGTCAAAGAGGGCTGAGGCAAGGATGCCCTCTTTCTCCATTGCTCTTCCTTTTAGCAGCGGAAGGCCTCAGTAGGTTGATTTCAAATGCTAGAAGATCAGGTTTGGTAAAAGGTTTGGAAGTTGTTGTAAACTTGTTCATTACTCATCTCCTATTTGTTGATGATATTTTATTATTCACAAATGGAAGCTTAAATGAAATTAAAGAGCTTAAAATCATTCTTGACCTGTTCTTGAAAGCTACAGGGCTTCAAATAAACTCTAGGAAGTCTCAACTAATCTTGGAAGGCTTCAATAGACAAGAAGAGATCCTGATCTCTTCCCATCTGCCTTTCGAGATCTGTAATATGGAAAGGTCGTTCAAATACCTTGGTTTTTGGCTGAAACCTTCCTCATACAGAAAGCAGGACTGGAACTGGTTGGTGGCAAAAATTGAACAAAAAAAATATCCCACTGGAGCTTCAAGTGGCTATCTCGGACAGGTAGACTGACTCTAGTGAACTTTGTTCTGCAGGCCATACCTGTATTTTGGGTAGCCTTGACTTGGATCCCAAAAGGGATTCTCCATAAAATCAAACAGATCTGCAGCAGGTTCCTTTGGTCAGGGTCAAAGGAGGACACAGTTCTTCCTTGGTTGGCATGGGACAAAATTGCTAGACCAAAAGAATGGGGTGGCTGGGGTCTTAAAAATCCTATTGATTTCAACATCTCTTTGGCAGCAAAATCGGGTTGGAGAATAATAAATTCGGAGAACCTCTGGACTAGAGTAGTAAAGCGCAAATATATTGATCATGTTCCTCTTGAAGACTGTATAAGGAGTCCAAACAAAAAAGGAAGGAATTGTTCTGTGATTTGGAAAGCCACTACTGAGGCTTTTAAAGTAATAGAACAAGGCTTGGCATGGCAGGTAGGAAATGGCGAAAATCTGAGGATAGGCAGGGACCCTTGGGGGGGATGTAATGAATCTTTTGCTCTATCCCCTGGCCTGATTGCCCATTTGGACTCAAAAGGAATCTCATGCTTAAATCAGATAACAAATGTTGGGCAGTCCTCCATTTGGGGACAAGTTTGAAAATCAGAAGCAGATCTAGGAATTGATCCCATATGGAGGAACGAGTGGCAGTTGTTCCTTCAGGAGCTCAAAAGATCAAATGTTAGAATAAAGGACAGGCCAGACTCTCTGGTATGGGCTCATGCTGAGTCAGGATCCTATTCCCCAAAGGCTGGGTACAGTTTTCTAATGAAGAAAAAGGGGTGGGATGCGCTAGAATGGTGGGTAAAACCATTGTTTAAATTAAAGTGCCCCAAAAAAGCTAGATTGTTCTTTTGGTGTGTATTAAAAAAAAGAGTTCCTTCATGGGATATTCTTCAATCCAGATTTAAGCAAGGCCCTGGAAGATGCCCCTTATGCTTCGCAGACTCAGAAACCATTCCTCATTTGTTCCTAGCCTGTGCTTTTACAAGGAAAGTATGGGAAGAGACGCAAAAACTTTTGAGCAAGAATGTAAAATGGGAGGGGGAAAACATTCAATCAACATGGGAATATTGGTGGTCACATCACTCAGAGAGGAATTTGAGGAACCTTCCCCCCATACTATGCTGGGGTATATGGATTGCTAGGAATAGAAGCATCTTCAGAGAAAAATCCACTCCAACGGAAGTAATTTCTATTCAAAGCTCTGCCATCCTATCGAGCATACCGAAGCCTGAAAAACCCCTAAAAACAGCTCAGCGAAAGGAAGAACAAATCATAGATGGGATTCCATGGGCTTTTTTTGACGGGGTAGCCCAGAACAACATAACTGGAGCTGGGATTATTATCCACTTAAGCTCCTCTCATTCTTTAAAAGCCTCGGTGGGTCTCAGGACGGGTTCAAACAATTATGCCGAACTTTCTGCCTTAAAACTCCTCTTATGCTAGCTCATTCACAGGAATATCCTCACAGTTCAAATCTTTGGAGACTCTTTGAATGTTGTTAATTGGGTCAATGGAAAACAGAGATGCTAGAATTATTTGCTGAAACCTCTCTTTGAAGAAATCCAAAATTTAAAGCTTTATTTTAATGTGTTTTCCATTGATCATATTTACAGGGACAGGAATGAAGATGCAGACAGGCTTTCTAAAGAAGGTCTGCAGCAAGCTGTGGGCTCATGGAGAATAAGTGAACAGATCCAGGACCAGATCTATGTGTCGGATCGCCCTCCTTACTCTTAATGTTTAAATTATCAGCTGCTCTAGATTTTTGTGGACTTTCTTTCCTTATCAGTAATCGGCAGTTTATGTAAATCTCTGGTTTTATTTCTGATATGCTCTATTTTGGACAAGAGCATATGGAGATCTCTGTTTCGTTCCACTGTGGGTTATTTTCTGCTGAAAGGAGACCCACGTTATTTGAAATGGTCATGTTCTTCAGTTTTTATTTTGGTTGTTCAGGATAGGTAAACGTCCCGTGCCGGGTACAGGTGAAATGTTACTGGTTTATATGCCTGCTGATGATTCACAGAGGAGATGTCTCTCTCTTATTGAGACAGCTGTTGGTCTCAATACCTCAGTGTTTTCTGAATGTTTACTCATCTGATTGTAACTTTTTTATTGCTTATAAAAAAGTTCTTTTTTTTTTCTTTGGAAAAAAAATAACTAGAAAGTTAAAATTAATATAAACCTAGTATCAAGGATGAGTGTAAAAATTTAAATGTTAGTTCAATTAATAATAAAAAGTTAAAATAATAAAAATAATAAAATCGAATTTGTTATATTTTTTTTTAATTTTTGAATATGCTTTGTTACAATACCATGGCTCATCAATACCACATGCCCAAAAGTCATAACCTATTACACACCGAACATATTTTATAACAATATAAGATTCTTAATCGTGGATATTCATCCTCAACATACTGTGTATATTATTAACTTGTAAAAAATAGGCTTTGTTATAATACCATGGGCCAATACCATGGTTTATCAATACGACATGCCCAAAACACATAACTTATTTCACAATCGAAATATTTTATATCAGAATGAAAAGATTCTTAACAATGGATATTCACTTCCACTTTACCATGGATATTATTAACTTGTGATTATGTTTTGTTACAATACCACATGCCAATACCATGGCTTTAAATACCACATGCCAAAAAAAAACATAACTTATTTCATAATGAAAAATATTTTGTAAGAGTATGAAAATATTCATAACCATGCATATTCACCCCCTCTTTACCACGGATATTATTAACTTGTAAATAAGCTTTGTTATAATATCATGGTTTATCAATACCATATTCCCAAAATATATAACCTATTTTACAATCAGAATATTTTATAACAATATGACAAGATTCTCAACCATAGATATATACTTGTGAATACATTGTTACAATAACATAGGCCAATACCATGGGTTATCAATACCACATGCACAAAACTCATAGCGTATTTCACAATAAAAATATTTTATTTTAATTTAATTTTATAACATTTTTTAATTGAATCTAAAAGGAAAACAAAACTCATAACATATTTCGCAATCAAAATATTTTATAACAATATGAAAAGATTCTTAACCATGAATATTATTAACTTGTAGATAGGTTTTGCTACAATACCATGGGCAATGCCATGGCTTTTCAATACCACATGCTCAAAAGCCATAACTTATTTCACAATAAAAATATTTTATTTTAATTTAATTTTATAACATTTTTTTAATTGAATCTAAAAGGAAAAAATCATAATTAATTTTGAGATATATCTAAAACCTTGTATCCTCACAGCGGAAAATATTCCCATAGAAATTAAATTAACGTTTTAATAAAGTAAAAAATGAAAATACTAGAGAAATGCATTTCGGATTAATCACATCATTAGGATTTGGTCGATGTTTCGAACCAATTAATGTGGTTCATCTTCACGACAAGCTGGGAAAAAATCATACAATCTTCATGAATAAATAGCAGGAATGCATCATTGCTCGAAGTTCACTATTGAAAACTAGTTGAAAAACTAGCCGCTCGAGATTAATTAAACATAAAAATTATAAATTTTTTTTTTAATTAAAAATCCTCAAAAGAAGAGAGGGGATAGGAATTATCTATAATTTAGTTTTAAATTTTTTAAATATTCTCAAATAAGTTATAAAATATTAATATTTTGAAATTAGATATAAATTATTTTTTAGGATGTTAAGAATAAGTTAATATAATTAGTTAAACATATAGAAATTTTAACTTATGTTTAACTAATTATTTTTACTTATTCTTCAAATCCTAGAATAATTTATATCTAAATTCAAAATATTCAATTATTTATAACTTATTTGAGAATATTAAATAATTTAAAACTAAATTATAGATAATTCCTATCCCCTCTCTCCTTTTCAGGATTTAAAAAAAATATATGTTTAACTAATCTCCAATGGCTAGTTTTCAACAGCAGACCTGGAGCAATGATGCATCTCTGCTATTTATTCATGAAGATTGTATGATTTTTACCCACATTGTCTTGAGGATGAACTACATTAGTTGGTTCCAAACATCGACCAAGATGTGATTAATCGGAAAGGCATTTCTCTACTATATGGATCACAAAAGTCTCAGATCTAACAATGAAAATACTTTTATATATAAAGACATGAAATTTATATAATATAAATAATATTATTAAAAACCAGTATAGATTCATTCTAACTAAGGATCTAGGCAGTGAGAGCAATAAAAGTGACTCACGATACTAGAGGAAAGGGAGTGCACGATTTTTTTAAGTATTTCATTATTGCATTTTAGTTGACATGATTGATCCAAAATATGGGTTCGATTTTCTACGACTAATTAAGTTTTTTTTAATTTATATACTTTCCTAAACACAATACAATGGGATCAAGTGAGAGAGAGAGAGAGGAAAGAACAAATATATAGAGAGATAGAGGAGAAGAGAGAGGAGGAATGACAAGAGAGAGATGGAGAGAGAGTGATTGCGTCTAGAGGTGCTTTACAACCCAGTATAGGTTAGATGTGTAGATGTAATGTAATTATGTAAACAATTTTAAATGTTGGCCCAATTAAAAGTTAAAAATGATATACATTTAAATGTTGCCTCAAATAATAATAAAAAGTTAAAAGTAATAAACAAGAATTTAAAAGTAATAAATAAAAAGTTAAAACTAATATAAACCTAGTATCGAGGATGAGTGAAAACATTTAAATGTTGGATCAATTTTATTTATTTTTTAACAAGTTCGGGTACTTTTATATTATAAAAAGAGGAAGGACTAGGTCCTTGTACATTTCGAAGACAGAAGGTCTATTTTGGAGGTGCCAAAATGGGAACGCAATCCCTACCTCGACATAATAGCCTTTGTTTCTAGAAAACTGAAAGAAAGGATACTTATATTGACGAAGATACTAACCAAGAAGCAAACAGTAAGTACAAAACATAGAGGGAAGAGAGACAGGCTGATCACCAAAAATGGTTAACAGATTCCTCCGAGTAATGACCCTTCTTTTTGCTATAACGGGAGGAAGTTTCCCCCTGCTCACTTTAATTCAAAGAGTTTATGTATTCCACGGCATCTTTGAGATGTTTGTACTTGTCTTTTAAAGCTTCGATCTTAGCTCTTTGTTTATCTATCTCCATTTGTTTATAATTATTCACAATCTTCATTTCTGTTCGGAGGTCTTTAAGGGTTTGGATGAATCGGCCAATCATGAATCTATTGGCGCAACAGAGGGCGCAACTGGCATTTTTCTCTACCTTTTGTAAAAGGTTTACAAGACATTTTGACAGGCTTGAAAGCAATGCAACTCTTCTAATCACTAATCGTTCGCTAAATGTATATGTTCTTGCTGTTGGGGTGGTCTACGCGACTTTTTCTATGAACTCTGTTTTTCCTTCTTTCAAAGGTCCTTTTGAAATACCAGCAAGTCTATGATCTCTTACTGATGATGAGATGGTAACATGACTACTTCTAAGGGGATAACAGGCGGAGACAAATGCTATTGCTAAAACAGGGAAAGAAGTTGGAAAAGACACGGAGAGTCGGTGATGACCGGACAAAGAAGAGGCTCGGGTCTTTTGGAGCAGATCAAAAACAGAGAGATTAAAGAGGACGGGGATTTTGACCAGGGCCACAAGGAGGGACGGATGAGAAGAATTCATCTAGGAGCGGAACATAGTAACCAAAACACTGTAAAACGGCTAAGAAGAAAGATGGGAGGACTGCCGAAGGTTGAGGGACGTGAGGTCCACAGGTCGTGATCTTGTCACGATGAAAGAGCTACAAGCAAGCACAAAAGAGAGAGTGCTATCAGATAAATTACCACTAACAAAAAAAACCTTCGTTTTACCTCCTTTCGAAACCTTCAAGTTGAAGTTGGTACAGTCGTGTCTAGCCAGACCAACCTCCAAGAGCTGAGAATATGTGTGCTTATGGAGTTCTCTCACCGATGCTACCCCAAGACTTAACTATTGATGAGTCCTGATGTCCGAGTGCTGCTTATAATCTTGGTTGAGCACACTCTTTTCGTGACTTTGATCACAGAGCTCGGGAGTGCTCCCCCCACAAGAATCATTGCACCACTGACTGATCAGGACAATAAAGGCACCTCTGCTATTGATTTGACTAATACCAAAATTGTGTTGATCCATGGGATGGATTTCCCTCCAAACCGAGACCCTGTGAAAATCATTCTTCCTGCTGAGGATTTTCCACACTGCTCTAGGAGGATAAGCTGAGATATTATTGTCAGACCTATGATGGGCAATCACTTGTTGATTGTGTGTTTGAGATGTTGTCTCCATTTGTTTGATTTGGTTAACTGTGCATTGAACCTTAAACCCATCCAAAGGGGAAGAGAAATCAAGGGATAGCTCTTTCATATATGTCTTGGCTTTCTTTGATAAACCCGACCCTCTTATTCACTGCCTTGTTGGCAAGCGAATCAGCTTCTTGATTGTGAGCTCTTAAAACGTGCTTAAAGATGATAATTCCCAGAAATTTGGAGTTGTCTAAATTTTTTTGTCTGATTTTGTTTAGCGCTTGATTTTTTAATTCTCCACCTGTTTCCATAGCAGCAATAATTATTTTTGAGTAGCCGATAACGATGGGGTCTTTAACCTGGAGTTTTTTAAGGATGTTGGAGCCTAGTAACAGACTAGATGCCTCTGCCTTATTATTTGGCATGTTACCAAGCCCCCATTCATGGGAAGAGATGACTTCTTCTTTCTGATCATGAATTACCCTGCCAACCCCTACTCTTCCAAGATTATTCTTTGAAGCGCCATCAAAGCAGAGAGTGTATTTGCTTTGGTTTTTGATCCAGTTCTCAATCTCCATTTCGTTTCCCCAGAGCTTCCAACCTCTAGCTCTTCCACCAATATTTGCTGACAATTGATTCCTTACTTAGCAAACCAAGGGGATTTTGTTATACCACATCTTTTCTTCATGCTGCCAACTATTTTGGTCCACACTAAACACAGCATTGGCACTAATCATCTCTGCAACTAGCCCCCAAGTTTTGGCTAGAATGGTTCCTGAGTTTGGTTTTTGACCTTTGAAGATGCAATTGTTCCTTGCAAGCCAAATTTGCCAGCAAAGGGCAGAGGGAAGACATTTTCAGATGCGGATTATGGCAGATTTATTTTGCTCTGTGTATGGATAACTTTGTTCCCAGTTCTTATTTAGAGTTGTGAGCTAATTGAAAATGTCACTGGTCATCTCCAAAGGACTTGTAATTTGATTCCAGCGGTGCCTTGCAGTGGTACAATTTAAGAAGAGATGCTGACTGATTTCTTCATCTTTTTGACATAAAACACACATGGAAGGCCCTTGGATACCTTTTTTCCTCTGATTTTCTGTCGTGAGGATCTTACCTTTTAGAAAAGTCCAGGTGAAAATTTTGATTTTAGGGAGACACTCGTTCTTCCATACAATTGGCCAGAAACTCCAGTTATCATGATTATTATGGGTTTGGAGAAAATTATAGCCCGATTTCACTATGAAATTTCCTCCACTTGGGTCCCAAACATAGCTATCTTGGCTCCTTTTGTTTATAGGGGCGGCTCCAGCGAGAGTAGTCTTCATATCATCCCACTGATTTTTCAATTTATTTTGGAGAGGCAACTCTCTCTAGGCAGTCCAACTGTTTTGTTCCCAGTCTGAAATAGAATAAAGAGAGGTTATACCTTTGTTAACCATCCAATCTTTCAGACTTCTTAAGTGCTGGCATTTATTCAAGGGAGCTAATCCCATGATTCTATCATTCCAAATGGCAGTGTCTTTCCCATTCCCCAGACTCTTCGAAATATGATCTTTGATTTGTGGGATGACTTTTTTTATAAGTTTCCACACTTGAGTACATGGGCGATCTGAGATCATTTCGGTGAGGATCTTTGAATGCTGACCATTGAGGTATTTTTTTAACAGAGCTTCCACTCACCAGTTGTCTTTCTCATTTAACATTCGCCAAACGAACTTGATGCCAAGAGCCTTATTTGTCGAGCTCAGAATCCTAATAGAGATTCCTCCTTTTTTGAAAGAGAGGGTCACTTGATCCTAGCGAACAAGACTGAATTTTTTGGAGTCTTGTTTCCCTCCTTGCCAAAGGAAACCTCTCATGATTAACTCCATTTGCTTATGTATGCTAGCGGGAGCCAAGATTATGGCATACTGATAGATAGGTAAGGCTAAGAGGAGAGCTTTGATGAGAATGGTTCTACCTGCTAGGTTTAACCACATCATCCCCCACCTTTGAAGTTTCCCTCTCATCTTTTCAATTTTTTTATTCTAGAACTGTCTTGACCCCTTCTTTAGCCAGTGGTAACCCGAGATAAGTGAAGTGACCCCATTTCTGTTGAACCGATATGTCCATGATTTGAGAAATCCTCTGCATTATGTTTATTGAAAAATTCCAGGTGTATATTCTACATTTTTTGTTATTTATCAGCCCTCTTGAGACAGCAAAGAAGGCATCTAAAACTTTCTTGAACCTCCTAGCAATAATACTAGAGGCTCCTCCAAGGAGAAGAGTATCATCCGCAAAAAGCGAATGATTGATTTCTTTAACCCCTCGAGCTATACTAATGCCAGTGGTTTCCCTTTTTTTCCTTTGGGTTTCAAGCTGGATATTTAATGTTTCCGCCATAAGGATGTAGAGGGATGGAGAGAGCAGGCAACCTTGTCTCAAACCCCTAGTGATGCAAAAATAATGACTAGGCCTCCCGTTGATCAACGGGGCAGTCCAAGGATTTGAGATGCATTCCATAATAATGTTGATGAACTTGATGGAGATTTCAAACTTTTGGAGAACTGAACAAGATAATGATGATTAACTCTATCAAAACCATTAGCCATATCTAGCTTGATGACCATGCCTTTTTCATTTCTTTGGATGTTGCTATGGATGGCTTCTTGAACAAGAATTACATTATATGTTATCTACCTTTTGGGAACGAAACCACCTTGGTTTTCGAAGATGATACTGGGCAGAATTTTTTTCAATCTATTTGCCAAAATTTTTGTAATGATTTTATAGGAGGCGTTACATAAAGAAATGGGCCTAAATCTATCAAAAGAGATAGGATTTGGCTCTTTTGGGATGAGAGCCAAGTGAAAGGCTTTAGTGTTGTCTCCCATTTTTTTCTTTTTGAATACATTTTTTACCATTCTAACAAGATCTTTTTTTATTATGTCCCAATTGGTCTTGTAGAAAGCAATGGTGAAACAATCAAGCCCTGGAGCTTTATCCGGGTGCATGCTTCAAGTTGCCTCTCTTATTTCCCCCTTTGTCACCTTCTTCTCGAGTTCACTATTTTGTTGTTCGTTGATTTTGCCGTTGATTTGCTGAAGGAAATCAGCACTATCCACTTGTTGATCCCCTGCTGTTAGGAGGTTTTTATAATAGCTATTGGTTGCTTCTTTAATTTCCTCCCTCTCCTTTATTTCCTTTCCTTCAACTTGGATCTTGTTTATTTGATTTCCCACTCTTCTTAACTTAAGGTTGTTGTGAAAAAAGGAGGTATTTTTGTCCCCCGCTTTTAGCCAGAGACATTTGGACTTTTGCCTCAATTCCTCCTCCTCTTGTCTGTTTTGCTTGTAAAGCTCCAAAAATATTTCTTTGTCATGAGCATGGTCTTGCTCAGTAATTTGTTGATTTTCATTTTCCTTGCTCCATTTCTCAAGTTTCTTTTGCAGCTTAACTTTTTTGTTTTTCTCTTTAAGAGCATTCTCTTAAATTTTTAAGTTTGGTTTCCCAAACATAATGAGGGGAGCCTATGACATCTGTTTCCCAACTTTCCTTTATAATCTTGCTAAACTCTTCCTAGTTGTCCTAGTTTTTGTTATATTTAAAAGGGATTAGCCCATAGTTCTCCATCCTGTCCAAAATCAGAGCCACTGGCTTGTGGTCGAAAGCTGAAGCATGTACTATCTTTCTTTTGATGGACAAAATTCTGCTGCTATACTCTCTTGGATCAGAATCCTATAAATTCTTACCTTAATGTTTTATGTACCTACTCTTTCATTACTCCAAGTGAATTTCCCGTTACTTGGAGGTATGTCTAGAAGTTTGTGAACATCAATGAGGTCTTCCAAGGCTGCTTTAGAAGGGTCATTGAAGTAATTTCGTCCCAACTTCTCTTCTATGTGTCGAATCAAGTTTAGATCACCTCCTATAACTAACTTATTTCTTTGGCATTCTTGAGCTTCTTCTTTTACTGATTCCCAACATAGTGCTTTCTCTCTGTAGTGATAAGGCGAGTAAATATTTAAAAAGATGTACTCTTCATTTGTGCTTTTGTTTTTAAGGTCTATCCTGACCCACCAATTGTTGATTTTTTGGTTGATGAGTTCCCATTTCCATTTGTTCCATAACGTGCCAATACCTCCTGAGGCTTCAGTGGAGTTTGTGGTTGTTCCTTCAAAACTTTTTTGATTCTTCATCAATTTTTGAAAATCTTGAGTGCTCACTTTGGTCTCTTGGATCATGAGAATGTCTGGTTGTTCTTGCTTTGTTAAGTCTCGTGATGTGTTGATTTTGAGAGTGGAGCCCAAACCCCTGTTGTTCCAAGAGACCAGAATCATTATTTACTTGATTTATGGTGAGCTACAACCTTCTCCTTCCACTTTTCCCCGCTTCCTTTTTGTTTGGCCAGGAAAGAATCCATTGGTTGTTGGGTGCCAATAGTCATTTCCTTTGCTGCTGCCTCATCTCTAATCTCTTTGTTACATTTCCTTCCTGCTTTTTTTGGCTGCTCCAAAGTGTTATTGGATTCTTTGACTTTATATCTTGCGAGGATTCGGTCTATGGTGGGTGGGGGGGATGACAAGATTTGAATGGGGGATGTCATAATGGTTAGGGTTCTGTCTTGAGTAGGGTAGCATGGGGATGTTGGTTCTTCTTCCAGGAGTTCGAATGGGTTAGGTGTCGAGGATACTGGTTGAGCCTTGTTTGGGGAAGGGATAGAAGTTGCAGCAGTATTTCCATGGGGTTGTGGAGGGTTGGGGGCAGCGTGTTTATTGTTGGTTTTCTTCCTCTTTACTTGTTCCCAAGTGCCTTCATGTGCTTCTACATTCTCGGTGGTCTCTACTTCTTTTAGTTTGTTGCATCTATTTGCAAAATGAACGTATTCATGACATACGTTGTGTTTGAACAAAATTTGCTCGTATTCCAGCTGCTGGATGTGATTCCATTGGTCCACCTTGATTTTTATTGCCTCTGGTAGTCCTTTCCCCAAGTCCACTTCCATGCAGATTCTTGTGCAAGCATGCATATTATCTTTTGGTTCACATCTATCTATATACTTTCCAACCGCGTTTCCAATTACTTTGACTGATTTGTCACCCGAACAATGAAGGGGGAGGTGTGGCAATCTAACCCAGACTGGCATAGCACTTGGAACGTCCATCTCGAGGTCGAAATCTGGAGATCATATGTTCAAATACAGGCCTCTTGAATCCATAAAGTATGGTCCGTTTATAAATATTAGGTTCCGGTCTTCTTTGGTTTTGAATAGAAACGTGTAATATCCCCTTCCATAGAACCTGATAGCTATTTTCCCTTGAATGTTGGCACTCCAGTTTCTCTCCACCCATTTTTGGACCGCTCTGGGGGAGGGCCACAACCCTATAAATTGTCCAACTAGATTTCCTAGGGATAATTGGAGGTAAAGAGATCTCTGGTATGTCTGCTAATTTTTTGACAAATTTGCTTGCATTTGGCTTGGTTTTTGGAGCTCCATTCTCAAAGATTAGTGATGCAAAGGCTGCTTCTTGATCCTCAAAGCCATGCAGAAAAGAAGAGTCTTCCCCTGCCATGTGAGGCACGAAGGAGAGAGGCCTTGCAGTAGGAAGCTGCTAGGGGGAGGAACGGGGGCGAGCAGCAATCCGGACTATCGGGCTGCCAAAGGGACGAAATCATGCTTGGAAGGCCTGGCAGCAGCAGGCTGCCAGGCGGGGAAGCTGTAGGAGGTAGTGGAAATAGGGAGGGGCGGCTAGGTCAAACCTGCGCACGCTCAGTCCAACCTTTCTTCTATCCAATTTGCTTGATGATAATGCATTTAAATGTTGGATCAATTAATAATAAAAAGTTAAAGTAATAAAAATAATGAAATCCAGTTTGTTATATTTTTATTATGTTATTAACTTTTGAATAGGCTTTGTTACAATACCATGGCTTATCAATACCACATGCCCAAAATTCATAACCAATTTCACACCAAACATATTTTATAACAATACAAGATTCTTAACCATGGATATTCATCCCCACTATTGTGTATATTATTAACTTGTAAAAAATAGGCTTTGTTATAATACCATGGGGAAATACCATGGTTTATCAATACCACATGCCCAAAACACATAACGTGTTTCACAATCAAAATATTTAATATCAGAATGATAATATTCTTAACTATGGATATTCACTTCCACTTTACCATGGATATTATTAACTTGCAAATATGTTTTATACTATGGGCCAATACCATGGCTTTCAATACCACATGCCCAAAAAACGTAAGTTATTTCACAATCAAAGTATTTTTTAAGAGTAGGAAAATATTCTTAGCCATGGATATTCACCCCCTCTTTACTATGGATATGATTAACTTGTAAATAGACTTCGTTACAATACCATGGCTTATCAATATCATATTCCCAAAATATATAACTTATTTTACAATCAAAATAATTTATAACACTATGACAAGATTCTTAACCAATAGTATAGGTTAGATGTGTAGATGTAATGTAATTGTATAGAGTGTGTTATAATACCATGGGTTAATACCATTGTTTATCAATACCACATGCCCAAAAGTCATAACCTATTTCACACCCAACATATTTTATAACAATACAATATTCTTGACCATGGATATTCATCCCCACTATATTGTGGATATTATTAACTTGTAAAAAATAGGTTTTGTTATAATACCATGGGAAAATACCATGGTTTATCAATACCACATGCCAAAAACACATAACTTATTTCACAATCAAAATATTTTATATCCGTATGAAAATATTCTTAGCCATGGATATTCACTTCCACTTTACCATGCATATTATTAACTTGCAAATATGTTTTGTTACAATACCATGGGCCAATACCATTGCTTTCAATACCACATGCCCAAAAAAACACAACTTATTTCACAATGAAAATATTTTATAAGAGTATGAAAGTATTCTTAACCATGGATATTCACCCCCTTTTTACCATGGATATTATTAACTTATAAATAGGCTTTGTTACAATACCGTGGCTTGTCAATACCATATTCCCAAGATATATAACTTATTTTACAATCAAAATATTTTATAACAATATGACGAGATTCTTAACCATAGATATTGACCCCCACTTTTGCCATTAATACTTGTGAATAGAAATTGTTACAATACTATGGGCCAATACCATGGATTATCAATAGCATGTGCCCAAAACTCATAAATTATTTCACAATCAAAATATTCTATAAAAATATGACAAGATTCCATGAATATTATTAACTTGTAAATAGGTCTTGTTACAATACCATAGGCCAATACCAGGGCTCTTCAATACCACATACCCAAAAACAATAACTTATTTCACAATAAAAATATTTTAATTTAATTTAATTTTATAACATTTTTTTTAATGGAATCTAAAAGGAAAAAGTTATAATTAATTTTGAGATATATCTAAACCTTGTATCAGCTGAAAATATTCTCATAGAAGTTAAATAAACATTTAATACATTTAAAAATGAGAATACTTTTATATATAAAGACGTGAAATTTACATAATACAAATAATATTATTAAAAACAAGTATAGATCTATCCTAATTAAGGATCCAATCAATGAGAGAAATCAAAGTGACTAGTAGAGGAAAGAGATTCATTATTGTATTTTAGTCGACATGATTGATCCAAAATATAGGTTCAATATTTTACAACTATTTAAGTTTTTTTTTAATTTATATACTTTCCTAAACACAATACAATGGGATCAAATTTAAAAGAGAGGGTTGGGGGGTAGGGGGCCCTGTTGTGTGAGAGAGAGATGGGGAAAGAACAAATACATAGAGAGATAGAGGTGGAGAGAGAGAGGGAATGAAAGGGAGAGATGGAGAGAGTGAGGGAGAGAGGAGAGGGGAGAAGACAGAAGAGGAGAGGAGAGAGATAGGGAGAGAAGGGGAAGAGAGAGAAGTAGGCACACATTTGGAGGGGAGAGACAGATGGAGAGATGGGCAAATATAGTAAGAAAGTTAGAGGAGAGAGAGAGAGAGAGAGAGAGAGAGAGAGAGAGAGAGAGAGAGAGATGGAGGGGAGAGAGAAAAGGAGAGAGGGTGGGAGATAGTGACAAATTTGATGTGTGAGAGAGAGAGAGAGAGAGATGGGGGAAGAGATAGAGGGAGGTGGGAGAGAGAAGAAGGAAGAGAGAGAGGACTTGAGAGAGAGAAGAAGAGAGAGTTGGAGGGGGAGGGGAGAGAGAGTAGAAGGAAGAAGAAATACATAGAGGGATAAATGTGGAGAGAGAGAGAGAGAGAGTTACAAGAGAGAAATGGAGATAGAGTGAGAGAGGAGAGCAAGAAGAAAGAGAGAGGGGAATAAAATGGGAAGAGAGAGAAAGGAAAGATAGATAGACATAGCGAGAGAATGTGTATGTTTGGGGGGTGATATAGAGAGAGGGAACAAGAAAGAGACATATATATACAAATATAGATATTAAATAGTATTATATAACCATGGTAGATCCATCTTAAGCCTGGATCTATCAAGTGTCGAGAGGGATCAAATCTCTCGAGGTGCAATCATTTCCTCAAGTTTCACACTCAAAAAGCAAGTTTGCACATCGAGAGATTGGATCCCTCTCGACCCTTGATAGATCTGAGATTAAAATAGATCTATATATATCACATAAGTACATAATTTACAAAAAAAATTGAATCATTTGTTTTGTAAACCTCACACATATATAATATTAACCATTAAATGTGACCAATAGTCATAACTAAGTTATGAAAATCATTATGAGTTTGATATTATCAAAATTATAATAAAATTACAATTCAATTTTTAGTGAATAAATGTGGAATTATTTTTATTAATTTATTTAAATATGTATTTATATAAGATTTAATTTCTTAAAATGATTATTTCTATTACCTATCTAATTTGATATCCTATTATGTTATATATTGTAATTAATATTAACTAGTTTATATAAGGTACATTTATAAGTTTTTCTAATAGGAAATTGCTTAAAAACGTTAGTAACAACAATTTTTTTTTTGTAAGCTTTGGTAGGACTCTCCTATTTACATGTCCATTACATACCCCACTACAGGGGAAGGGTAGTCCAAGATTTGAACCCAAGACTTCCGATTCGGTGAGACTTCATTTCCACAACCACTGCCACTTGAGCTACCCTATGCGAACAACGTTAATAACAACAATTAAGCTAACAATGATCGAAAAAAATTATGGCATAATTCTATTGCTAACCATGTTCAACGAAATCATGGCATAATTCTATTGCTGACCATGTTCAACGAAATCGTGGCATAATTCTTATAACTTATTTAGAAACTACCTATTTCTCAACCAATCCATATATGTTTATAAAATTAGTGCAAAAATTCCATGTGTTCCCATAAAAATCACACATTCCGACTTACTCCAATCCATATATTCACCATTCTAATATCAATTACTAATATATTATTGAATTTTTATCTTAAACTTCTCCTAACTAGAATTAGGGGTTATGAACGGATGTTTATATTTAAAGTATAATTAAACGTATCTTATATATGATTGTTGATATATAGTTAGATAAGTGGTGTTGTACCTTTAAAAGATGATAAACCTTTATTCAATTGAATGATAGTAGTAATTGTTTGATGTTGAATGATGTTTTCTTTTGCAAAAGAGACAAAAGTTTTATTTTATAACATTATTGACTCTTGTTATAGTGTTTTTTTTTCCCTGAAAAGTTATATATATATGTATATAAATTTACGTGTTGGCCAACAACCATTGAAGAACAAAAATTACATTTAAATTAAAACTCCAAGGGCAGTAAATTGGAAAAACACAATTGATGGGTATGCAACCCCGTCAATTAAAATTGGAAAAAGATATGTGTTGCGTTACTAATGAGTTGTTTGTATCACACTTTTTAACATATTCGAAATACTTAATTCCTTAATATTCGAAATACTTTTTCCTTTTTTTTTTTCTTTAGATTATTAAAAGTTCAATATACATATACATAGTATTGAATATGTTTTCCTTGTTTCAAGGTGGTTTCCTTTGTTGGATGTCTCAGTCAATGTGTCTGTTAAGTCAAATACCATATTTAATTCTAGTGGATTTAGAATAGTACCAGTAAAAATGGCAAACAGTGTTTAAGGTTTCTAATTTTGTTTTATTTGGATACTTATAATAAAAATTAATATTCATAAGATTAATATTATATATTAAATACATGTGCTTGTTTAAAAATTGCTACATATTTTATAATTATTAATATAAATTAAAATACCAATGTGTAGAAGTTTTCGATAAAACTTAAAAGCAATCATTAAAAGTTTTATAAAAATTCAAATTTAAGAAAGTAAATTTAAATTTTATTTAATAGTCATCAATATTACAATAAATTAGTATGCATTTTTTATATATTAAAAAAAAAAAAATTCAAAGATAAACATAAAACAATTCTTATTATTATTTCATTTTTTAGATTTTAAATAGTTCACTATTTGAGAAATAATATTATAGATGAATAGAAATTCTTACTTTTAATCTAGGTAGAATAGATTTCAAGCATTTATGGTTAGTTTATTGATGTTGAGTTCATTTATATTTGGTGATGCCATCAATAATGTTAATAAATTAGTAAGGAATTATTTTACATAATTGAAGATGTATTTGAAACAACTCTTGCTACTATTTTATCTTTTAAATTTTTAATAATTTATTTTAGAAACATTTTTGTTAATTTATGTTAATGGATTTTAAATCTCTATCCCCAATTTAGGGATAATAAGTTTTACTCATACATATGCTTCACAATTAAAATATAACTATAATTATTCCCATGTAAAATAATTTAATCCCATATAATTAATTTAATATGATACATATTCTTATATTAAAATTATTTCAATAAATTATAAATGTGTTTGATTTTGTTTTGACCAATCTTGATAACTATTATCTGGAAGTTTCTTATTTTTAGCTTTCAAGTTATTTCAAATACAACTTCAATTCATGTAAGATAATTTATACTTAATTTATTAATACTAGCACAAACTACTTTAATAAAATGTGGTTGATAAAAGTCCATAGGGTATATAACCACATCTTATAAATACACATTTATATATCAACCGCATTTATAAATACACATTTATATGAACATTAGCATACAATACTGTCCATTTTTATATATATCAAATGTACATTATTGTACATTAACTATACAAATGTATTTAAATGTTAATCTATATATTAATGTATTTAAATGCACATTACTGTGCATTAATGCACTTTAGTGTGTGTACATTATTGTTAAGCACACTAATGTATATTAACTAAAGTTCATTGATCTATAGTAATGTTTATTAATGTAATGTATAATCACTTCGGTTTTTACTATTAATCGCTTGGGTTTCTAGGCAACCACATTGATAAATGTGGTTACTAATTATCAACCCTTAGGAATATTGTTAAACACTTGGACTAAACAACTGAAAGAATCAATATAAACCCAACACAATAATAAACCCAAGGGGTTAATGCTAAAACCACAAGGGATTATCAACCCAATGGAATTAATTGCAAAGCCTTTGAATAATATTATATGTTGTGAATATGAACCCTAGATTAATAAACCCAAGAAATTGATATTATAAACCGAAGTTTTGTAATATACCCAATGGGTTAATACACAAACCCCAAGGGATTGTAAACCTAAGGGAACAATATTAATCCAACGCATAATAAACCCAAGGGAACAATAAACAAAAATTATAAACCCAAGGTATATAACCCCAAGATAAATATTATAAACCCTAAAATATACATGGTTGAGCATGGTTGATTTGCATATTTACATAATACCTGTCACAATGCGACCTTTGACCATGCTTGACAATGAGTGTTTTTCATATCGATACAATCTTTGGCACAATAGTTCATTGGACCATGGTTAACTATGGTTAATTTTCACAAAGTGACATTTGCTCATCGTTGACCTTGATCGGATATGATTTTGCATGGTTGACCATGATTGATATTATAACCACAAGGGAATAATAAACCCAAGGGATTACTACTATAATCCATTAGGATTATGAACCCAAGGGAATAACCCTTAGGGAATAATATTAAACTCTAGCAATATGAACACTTAGACAATAAATGAAAGGGATTGATATTATGAACCCAAGGGAATAATAAACACAAGGGATAAAAATTATAAACCCTAAAATAAATATTATAAACCTTAAAATATACATGGTTGACGATGTTTGATCATGGTTCATTTCCATATGGAGACAATATTTGTCACAATGCAATGTTGGTTAACCATGTTTGACCTTAAACCCTTAGATTAATAAACCCAAGGGATTGATATTATCAACCTAAGGGAATAATAAACCCAAGGGGAAAAAATTATAAACCCAAGGTATATAAACCCTAAGATAAATATTATAAACCCTAAAATATACATGGTTGGCCATGGTTGACCATGGTTCCTTTCCATATGGAGACAATGTTTGTCACAATGCGACGTTGGACCATGGTTGACTATGCTTGAAGGGATTATAAACCAAAGGGATTAATATTGAAAATCAAAGTGATTATAAACCTAATGGAATAATATTAAACCCTAGCAATATGAACCCTTACATTAATAAACCTAAGGGATTGATATTATGAACCCAAGGGAACAATTAACCCAACGAACAAAAATTATAAACCCATGGTATATAAACCCTAAAATATACATGGTTGACCATGGTTGACCTTGATTGATTTCCACATGGAGACAACCCAAAGACAATCTTTGTCGTAATGCAACAATGAACCATGGTTGACCATGCTTGTTGATTTTCATATTCATATAATCTTTCTCACAAAGTAACATTGGACCATTGTTGACCATGGTTGAGCATGATTGTAAACCTAGGATATTTATATTAAACTCTACGCTTAATATTATAACCCCTATCAATAATATTAAACCCTAGGAATATGGACCATTACATTAATAAACCCATGGGATCAAAATTCAAAACCGAAGGGAATAACAATAAACCTATGCCCAAATATTATAAAGTCAAGACATAAATATTTAAACCATTAAATAAATATCTTCAATAACAATTCACAACAAAACATTTTTCACTAAAGAAGAGGTTTCATAATGCAAAGCTTGGGTATGGTTGAGTACCTTTAGTACAAGATTTATCACAATGCAACATCAGACAATGGTCGTCCACGCATTTTTCTCTTCACACAATCTTCAACATAAAACAAAAATGAACCATCACACAATCTTTGACATAAAACAAAAATGAACCATCATTGACAATATTTCAAAATATGAGGTTGTTGAAAAAACAATATTTTTCGCAATAACAAAAATTGAGTAAAAATCGAGTGACCTAAATAACCAATTTAAGTCAAATCATTATGTCTTTAAATAAATTATATTTCTAATAAATTCAGTTAATAATTTTACTCATATCATTGCCATAAATGACTCCATTACTAACTCCATTAGCATATTATATCACTAAAATAAAATAACGGCTTGAAAGCATGAATGAAACCTAAGTATAACTAATAAGAAGGATAATATAAGGAAAAGAAAAAGTGACAATATTAGGATATGAACGAGTTTACTACTGAAATTACGACCGATCGTGATGTAATTTTATATAATTTGATGATGTCTTAGGTTTTCTACTCAAAATACATATAAAAATTAAACTTGCAGCGGTGCTCTCATCGTGTTATGTGGTTTAATTTCATTAAATTTTATAAATAATAATAATAATATAATAATAAATAAAATAAGATTGAAGTAAAATAATCAATTTATTATTGATTTTTTTGGGCTATAAGTTTTGATATTTAAATTTATTTTTCTCTAACGTGGTTTATTTAAAGGCATAAAATTTTAATTATTTTCTCTTTTTTTATAAGTAATTGTAGAAAGAATTGGAGTTGACAAATGCATGAAACATTAAGGATGTTGTTTCCTTATTTTAATTCTTATCTCCTCAAATTGCCCTCCAAAACCTTGGTTTTTCCTTCCTTCTCTAAGTGTTATTGGCCTTATCGAGTTTCTAGTTTGTCTCTCCTTAGGCTTGGTGGGGCAGACAGTTATGGTTCATTCAAGTGAACCTAACTTCCTCCCTCTTTGGCCTCATTTTTCCCTTGGCCTTGTTATAACATCTCGAGGTTTGGATCCATCTAGTCTCTTCCTCCCACCATTATTCTTTCATTGAGCTTTCGTTACCAGTTGAATATCGACAGACAATGCCTCGCCAAAAGGCTTGAAACTCCCATGGTGCAGCTTACTTCTATGAGCACAATGGCTTGCAATCTCAGTAGAGAGTTGAAAGTTCCACCCAACGTTACTAAAAGAATGTTCCTAAGGATATCTAAGTTGAAATCACCAGAGCTAAAAAGGATATAGCTACATAGGTATCAATTGAAATTGTAGATTGGGTGCACCGTAGAGGGCGATACAACCAATTATACATGTATATAATCAACATTTATTGGCACTTAAAGCTCCTCTATGGTTGAGTTCTCCCTAACATAAATGAAGCCAAAGAAGAAATTATTCCTATGTTAGATGGCACTTAAAGCTCCTCTTAAGTTGAGTTCTCCCTAACATAAATGAAACTAAAGAGCAAATTATTCTTATGTTAGATGATATGTAGCTCAATATGAGGAATATCCTCTTAAGTTGAGTTCTCCCAAACATAAAAGAAGCCAAAGAAGAAATTATTCTTATGTTAGATGATATGTAGCTCAATATGAGGAGTATGGATAGGTGTTTAGGTCGCATTGAAGATCATCTTTCCCTCTCTACGAATCTTGGATGTTCGCTTCGAAGTGGGAAGAAACTCATCCCATGGATGCTTTATGCGTCAAAATCTAAATGATAGGTTCTATTTGGTCTAGTTTTCTCAATTTTCAAATCAATTTTCTTTTTGTGTAGCTGTTAAACTATGGTATAAAGGTTTTTTTAGTTCGGAAGTTATGAGTTGTTACATTTTTTTTGGTATAGATGATAAAACAATTATGTTTTGGCCATTAATTTGGTTTTTCTAATAGCAATTTAAGGCCATTTTGTTTTCTTGTTTTATTTAAAAACTTAATTCATTATTTTTCTTTAAAAAATCTTATTAAAAGCTCCAAAATATAATATACTCATAAATTTTCTAAATATTTAAATTTAAATAAATTCTTAACATTTTCCAAAAAAATAAAAATTATAAATTAAACTTATTACTTAATTTAAAAAGTATTATAATTTCATAACATATTTATTACCACTTTCATCAATTAAAATAATTTGTTGAAATTCTCACTATAGATTAAATTGATTATGCAATGTACTAAAGCAAAATACTTAATCTACTTCTACAATCAAACTTGCGGAAGCTTAATAGATTTTGAGCAAGATCAAACATAACACATATAACAAAGAAGAAGATTCAATCACACATGAAACATAGAAGAATACTCTGGGGAAAGCCTTAGCTAAAAACCCCACTATCTGTACTATCATACAAGTGGAAATATCTAAGGATTACACAAAGCTTTACCTTTCAAGCTATCCAGGTCTCAGTACAATCCCTCACTGCTACTCATAGATAGAATAAACAACACATATGCCTCCCCTTATGTCCTCCAAGCCTCCTATTTCCTTTTGTAGTTTCTCCTGGGTCCTCTAGTTGCCACCTGTGTGATTCTCACCTCACACACTACTCTGACCTCTGTAGTAATTGCACAATCCTCTAAGAATGAATTTTTTCTGCATGCAAGAGATATTCTCGTAGGAATATTCTAGCAACTGATAGTACACTATCCCTGCCTTTAACCTCAACTGGGTCTTTGTCTGAACTGACATGCATGAGTTATTTATGAGAGAATATTCATTTCTCTGGAGAACACTAGTTGCATGCATGCATGCATTAACTGACTAAACTCACAATTAGTTCCTCGAACTATTTGGAACTAATTTAATTGGACTTAACTCAGTTAACTGAGCTAACTAATTACAACTCATCCTTATCTCCTTAATTAAGGGATAACTTCCTCAATCAAAGGGATAATTATTGCATGTCTTCACAAAGACTTCATGTTTGAATTTCTCTAACTAATTAACTCAAGATGAATTAATTCATTATTTTTTCAAACAGCTAGTGAGACTAAATTTGAATTTTAATTCTCAATTTTAATTCAAGGACAATTTAAAATTGGAATATATCTTGAAATGCTATCTATAGCAATGTTATTTTTAGCATTTCTTGTTGCTATTTTCAACAGTCCCTCTCAACAAGAAAGGGATTATCTGTCACTCCAATCTTGTCTCTGTGGAACTCGAATTTACACTTTGACAATGCCTTAGTCAAAATGTCAGCATCTTGCTCCTCGGTCGAAATATACTGCAACAACATGATCCTCCTCGCCACACTGTCTCTGAGATGATGATATCGAATGTCGATATGCTTCGACCTGTCATGAAATACTGGATTCTCAGAGAGTTTGATACAACTCTGATTATCACAATAGATCACAGTTGGATTCATCCTCTGATCAAACAAACCAACTAGAATTTTCCACATCCAAATGGCCTCGCATGTTTCCTGGCTTGTAGTCATGTATCCAGCCTCTGCTGAACTAAGTGCAACTAAGCTTTGTTTCCTGATGTACCAAGAAACTGCAACTGAACAAAGGTTGAAAATTCCTCCTAATGTGCTCTTCCGATCTAATGGACTCCCTGCCCAATTTGCATCTGTGAAGCCCTGTAGCTTCACTCCCTCTGATGTTTGTACCATAATCCAAACTAAGATGTGCCTCTGAGGTATCTCAAAACATGTTTCGTTTCCTTCCAAAATAGCTTGGTAGGCTGAACCATAGCTTGACTCAGCTCGTTCAGGGAAAAGCACAAATCTGGTCATGTGTTCACTAAATACATCAATGAACCCAAAAGTTGTCGATACACAGTAGCCTCTACTACCTCACTTGAAGTAGCATCCTCCTTCCTCCAGTTACCTGCTAGAGGATTTTGCATCGGCTTGCACTTCTCCATGTGGAATCTCCTAAGTATCTCATTGGCATACTTGTCTTGAGACACAAACACTTCCCCATCCTTCTGCCGCACTTCCATGCCTAGAAAGTAGTGCATGAGACCCATGTCTTTCATCTCGAACTCTCTTGCAAGGTCCTCCTTGCAAGATATGATCAACTGATCATTACCTATCAATATCAGATCATCAACATAAAGAACAATGATCAATTGCTTACCTTCCACCATGATGTGGTACAAGTTCGCATCGGCTTCACTCTTTGTGAAGCCCAACCTGGTGAAGTAGTTGTCGATCCTAGTGTACCAAGCACAAGGTGCTTGCTTCAGCTCGTACAAAGCTCTCTTGAGTCAGAACACATGCCACCCATGATAGAAGGTCTCAAATCGTTCTAGTTGCTCTATGTACACCTATTCCTCAATATTTCCATTGAGGAATGTAGTCTTTACATCCATCTGATGGATCTTCCAACCCATTTGTGATGATAGTGCCAACATCGATCTGATAGATGAGTACCTTTCTACAGGAGAAAAAGTCTCATCATAGTCGATCCCCTCGACCTGTGAGAAACCACGGGCAAAAAACCTTGCCTTATGTTTCTCCACACTACCATCAGCAACTTGCTTTACCTTGTAAAGCCAATGGGAACTCACGACTGACTTGTTCTCCGGTCTTGGAACAACATCCCAAACACTGTTCCGAACTATGGAGTCATACTCCTCCACCATAGCATCAACCCAAACTAGTTGTTGCACTGCTTCCTCAAAGGAAGATGGTTCGGTCTCTACCCATTCCCCAACAAGGGCCATGTAACCAGTGTATCGCTTAGGTGACCTCCTCTGTCTGCGCTAAGAAGATGGTTCTCCCACATTCTCTCTCGCATCCGAAAATGATCTCTCAGCTTCTCTCATGCGCTTCCACCCATCTTTGGAAGACTCTGCATGAGTGGATGTCTCCACTCCTGGAACCTCTGCATCTAGCTACTCTACATCAATTTGAGGCTCCTCCTCCTTAGGAACCAAAAGTTCCTTCTCTGCCTACAACTTGAGCTCGCTCTCAAGGGAAACTCGCATGGACTTTAGCTCATCGAACTTAAGATCTCTGCGAACCACTGTCCTCTCACTGGTAGGCAAATACACCCGATAGTTGTGGGGAGTATCAGTGTACCCCACAAGTATCCCCAACTCTGTTGTTGACTCTAGCTTCTTCCAGGCATCCTTGGTCACATGGCAATAAATCGATGAGCCAAAGATCCTTAAGTGACCCACATCTAGTCTCTTCCCGGAGAAAGCTTCCTCTAGTGTCCTCATCCCAAGTATGCGATGCAAGCTTCTATTCTGCAAGTAAATCATTGTGTTGCATGCCTCAGTCCACAAATGATGTGGTAGGCCTTGGTCATGTAACATCGCCTGAGCTACTCCCACAATTGTTTTGTTCTTCCTTTCAGCCACCCCATTCTGTTGTGGGTTATGGGGTGCCGTCAACTCCCATTTAATTCCTTCTGCAGCACAAAATCCCTTAAACTCTTCAGAGACATACTCTCCACCATTGTCACTTCGCAAGGTCCTGATCTTCTTTCTTGATTCTTTCTCAACCAAGGCTTTGAAATCACAAAACCTTGAGAAGGTTTGGTCCTTCTTCTGCATGGAATAGATCTAGCATCTACAAGAAAAATCATCAATGAAAATCACATAGTACCTTTGTTTAGCGGTGGAGGCTGTCAAGAATGGTCCACACACATCTGTATGAACTCACTCCAAGATTGCTTCAGCTCGACTATCTCGATCATGAAAGGAAGATTTTGTACTCTTACCCAAGTTACAACCTTTGCATGCATCCACTTGCTCAATTTTACCTTTGGGAAGTCCAATAGAAATCTGTTGCATTATCTTCAAGGCCCCATGATGCAAGTGGCCCAACCGTCTATGCCATAACTCGCCAATATCTTGGCTTTGCACCAATTCTGCATTGGAACTCAATATAGCACAGTCATCTACCTCTAACTTGTAGAGATTCTTCACTCGAATCTGAATCCTCTTGGTTTGACTTGCGGCTATGTGTCTCAGGAACACCTTTCCTTTACTGAAGACTACATCATAACCTTTGTCTTCCAACATCGTGACTAATACCAAGTTTTTCTTCAATCCAGGCACATACTTTACATCAATCAGGGTGAGAGAGCTCCATGCTCCCTCTGAAACACAACCGTACCTTCACCTGAAACACGGTACTTTCCATCATCACCCATCTCGATGCGCATCTGGAGGTCTTTCTCCTCCAAGGTATTGAATAAAATCTTATCGTCGGTCATGTGGAATGAGGCTCCACTGTCCAGGTACCAAACACAACCCACCATCGATGAAACCATGCATGCGATGAGGGTAAAATCCAATTCGAACTATGAGGCCAGTGCCTCACCATCTGATCCTTTCGAGGATCCCTTCTTGAATTTCTTCAATGGACAATTAGTTTCATAATGGCCCACCTCATGACAATTAAGCATCTCACTTTAGATTTGTCAATATTCTTCCATCCATGGGAAGAACTTGATTTGGAATGGGAAGCCTTCCCTTTCCCTTTCTGCACCTTACTTTCTAAGGCTAGATTTTCTTCATCATCATGCTTAGATGAAGAACCATCTCTGGTGCTTCTCTTGATCTCCTCCTGCATCAAATCCGACCACAGTCGTTCCCAATCTAGCAGTTTCTCTCTTTCATTCACTGAGTCCTGGTAGTTATGCCAGCGCTTAGGAAGACCGAGGAGAGAAAGAATCACCATATCATCATCAAAGATCATGATTCCTACACTGCCAAGCTCATCTTTGCAAGTGGTGAGCTTGTTCAGATATCGTATCGCCCTTTTCACACTTAGATTTTTCGAAGCTTGTCCTTCAGCGCCAGCTTCCTCTGGTTGTTATTGTTCTAATATAGGTCCTTCAATGTCTTCCACATTGAAAACGGAGTCTCCTTCCCATGGATACTCGAGAAAACATGGTCTCGAACTCCCTCCATAAGAATCCTCCTCGCTCTTGCCACACATTTCTTCCATTCCGCCAATTCTTAGGCATTAGCTGCTGCTAGCTTGGGGTCTTCTTGATCAATGAAGTCCTTCAAACCATTGTCCTCTAATACCGCTTCCATGCGACCCTTCCATGTTATGTAATTCGAGCTGCCATCCAGGGCATACTCGAGTCTCAAGCCATTGAACGCCATTAGTAAACTTTGTGATGTGATAAGAAATCGATTTTGTACCTACAATCAAGAAATTCAAACTTCGAACTTCTCCTTTCTTTGTATATTGTTCTCCGCTTTGATCACCTTTGCTCCGATACCATGTAGAAATTCTCATTGTACATTAAACTCATTATGCAATGTACTAAAGCAAAATACTTAATCTACTTCTACAGTCAAACTTGCGGAAGCTTAATCGATTTTGAGCAAGATCAAATAGAACACATATAACAGAGAAGAAGATTCAATCACACATGAAACACAAAAGAATACTCCGGGGAAAGCCTCAGCTAAAAACCCCGCTATCTATATTATCATACAAGTGGAAATATCTCATGATTACACAAAGCTTTAGCTCTCAAGCTATCCAGCTCTTAGTACAATCCCTCACTGCTACTCATAGACAGAATAGACAACACATATGCCTCCTCCTTTGTCCTCCAAGCCTCCTATTTCCTTGTGCAGTTTCTCCTGGGTCCTCCAGTTGCCACCTGTGTGTTTCTCACCTCACACACTACTCTGACCTCTGTAGTAACTACGCAACCTTCAAGGAATGAATTCCTTCTACATGCAAGAGATATTCTCATAAGAATAATCTAGCAACTTATAGTACATTGTCCCTGCCTTTAATCTCAACTGGGTCTTTTTCTGAACTGACATGCATGAGTTATTTATGAGAGAATATTTAGTTATCTGGAGAACACTAGTTGCATGCATGCATGCATTAACTGACTGAACTCACAATTAGTTCCTCCAACTGTTTGGAACTAATTTAACTGGACTAAACTCAGTTAACTGAGCTAACTAATTACAACTCAAATACAACTCATCCTTATCTCCTTAATTAAGGGATAACTTCCTAAATCAAAGGGATAATTGTTGCATGTCTCCATAAAGGCTTCATGTTTGAATTTCTCTAACTAATTAACTCAAGATGAATTAATTAATTATTTTTTCAAATAGTTGGTGAGACTGAATTCGAATTTTAATTCTCAATTTTAATTCATGAACAAATTAAAATTGAAATATATCCTGAAATGCTATCTATAGCAATGCT